>SRMA01026907.1:120098-200532 GCA_007224835.1 Danionella cerebrum
TATATATATATATATATATATATATATATATATATATATACACTGGTACTCCAAGATACAAATGCGTCGAGTTACGGAATGTTCGAGATACAAAACGTCTCGTGGGACGTTTTGTAAAAAAAAAAAATTTGCTTCGAGATGTATTTTTTGCTGTTCTGCTGTATTTTCCGCTTGTTGTATGACGTTGCGTAGCGCTTCTGGGTTCTGGCGCTCCTATCTTCCAGTGCAAAAAGGTCTAATACGCTTCAAAACACATTATGTATAGATTACTAATAATGTACTTACCAAATGTTAGAATCAAGGCGTCGTAAAAGAAATAACGTTTATAATGTGGAAAGTGCTGTTCTGTACCGAAAGCTAGAGAAACACCCGTGACGCGCTCTATCCATCTGTCTGTGCTCGTGCTTAAAACCGTGTTAGTGTTAGTAATTCGTGAAATAACTTATGTTTAAAGTTGACTTTAACTTATGGCCGTAAACTTATGACTTTAACTTATGGCCGACACATCGCTTCACTCAAGGTAAGGTTTCACATGTGTGTACATATTACGTATCTTGCATGTGTTTTATTATCATTTATTACATTAACGATGTGTATCTGTAAGGATTGAAGAAACTTTACTTGATTTTTTTTCTTTTTTTTATCTACTTATACTGTTGTTTCTAAAAGCCGTTGAACGGATTAGGCGTTTTACATGTAAAACTTGCTTCGACCTTGGAAATGTTCGAGAACCGAACGTGACCCTGGAATGGATTATATTCGTATCTCAGGGTACCACTGTATATATATATAGGCAGAAGATCACACCTATCTATCTTGTCAACGTCTGACCCCATTCTGCAATGTTGGCCCAACGTTGAAATGGGAGAATATGGAAACCTTTTCAATCCCCTGGGTGAAACAGGGAATCAGTGCTTACATTGACTGCAGTGTAAGCACCCATCCCTATGGAATGTGGGAGGTGATAAGAGTGCCGGGAGAAATGCAGATCAGCATCCCTTTTACTTGACAAGGACTATGGGGAAGGTGTATGGGCGAATACTTTCCCTGATTACCTGTGACACAAGAAGTTGGTAAATATGAGTCTTTATTAACTCATAATCACATGGTGGGATGCACCTATACCAGAGCCTCACCGGAGTATCATATAAGTGGATTTCAACCATATGATGAATAAGTTCTGCTCCTGCCATTGGAACCTCTACGACCCCTGGTGGCAGACTGATCAGGTCCAGTAGGCTTATAGAGCCAAGGACTGTATGTGGATGCAACACCAAGTCCTCTGTGCACACATTCTCCTCAGGCACATATACAGTCCCTTGCTGAACCTTCAAAAGAGCAGTAGAGGCCAGCAAACCTGCTGAGAAACTTTGAGATTAATAATTTAATCAAGCCACCAAACCACATGCAATCTATAAATAGACTTCTTCTTTGCCTAAATATTTTATTCTCATCTTTCAATCTCGTTGTCTTACTCTGGCCATACTTGCAGTGAGGACACTTTGCACCCTACTGAACTTTAAAGCAAACAGACAGATCAGTCAAGATTCTCATGGTAAAAGTTCTGAGCAAACACTTTCATAACATGCAAAAAATATATATAATTGGCTAAAATGTAATATGACTGTAACTGTAATATGACTGTAAAAAATAATTAAGCTTAATCAATTAAAGTTGGCAGTTATGATATAATATATGTGTTTAATATGTAGTTAGCCAGGTCTAGTGACCTGAGTCAATTTAAGAATCAAGTGCGTAGCTAATTCATTGTTCAATCAAGACTCCTGGTGTAAATAGTGTAAACCTAGATAAAAACTGCTCCAGCGTTAAATGTAGATGTTCAGTTTTAACACTGATGTTGGTGCTTTGGTACAAAGGCAGCACATGTCACTCCATCACATGACAATGCATAAATTCACTCCTAAGGGCAATTTAGAGAATTCAATTAACCAGATACAAGTTTTTTTTGGTGGGCGGCACTGTGGCCTTCCAATCTGAGACATTGTATGCTCTCCTTGTGCTTGCATGGGTTTCCTCCAGTTACTCAGTTTTCCCCCACAAAACAAAAACATGGTGTTAGGTTAATGGAATAATCTAAATTCCCCTTAGGTGTGAATGTGTGAGTGAATGTTGCCCTGCGATGGACTGGCAACCTGTCCAGGGTATGCCCAATGTGTGCGAGAGATCCCCATGACCCTGAAAGGAAATAAGCAGGTTGGAAAATAAATGAATGAATCTCTGAAAAAGAGTTTGTAAAAAAACTGTACTTTATTGACTGTGATCAGTTGGAAAAGGGCCTGATTCTACTCCGGCTTCAATATACAATAATGCTTCAGTTTGGGCAGAACTTCTCATGTGATGCAAGATTGCTCTCAAAGTTTCTCAAAAAAACAGATATCAAAAATGCCATTTTGTTCTCACACCGCAAAAGAGGTGTTTCTGGTTTCTGTTCTGGCTCTTCACTCAGACACCGGCTGACTGTTCTCATGCTGTTGTTCTTGAAATGGTGGTCATGTGATGTGGCTGCAGCTGGATACTACTGGGAAGGAGTAGAATATTCTTAACATTCTTAACATTAATACCTTAACATTCTTATGGTTTGTATTTGTTATTAATAAAGCTTGAGCCTATTGTAATTGTTTACTATGTTTACTAATTGTTCCTTTACTGAAGGTCCAATAGCTTTTTGTGGAATACTTGATGTGGCCCTGTGTCACCCAGACTCTACTTAATGGGGCTCCCAGAAAATTTGCATTTGAGGCCACTGCTTTAAATTTACCTAAATTCATAGGTCACTTTTTCCCCAGTGTTGGTGTGTTTCCCAGTGTTGCAATTGGCCCTCTTGACCGTGAAAAACCTTTGGCATTGACATTTGGATGGCGTACAGATATTACTATTTTATGATTTCACTCCTCAGCTCAAAAGTATGTGCGTATAACTGCTATGGAGTCCCAGAAGTGCAGGCATTTCCAGAGACCTTTAGAAAGGAGAAAATGCGCATCTGTCTAATGAATTCCCCATTTCTCTGTAATATTAAGTTCAGAGTGAATTCTGCCCAACCCTCTGTGACCCTACAGTGAACTGATGAAGAGGCAGAGACAGCTAGAGGACACTGACCCCTCAACAGGATGAGGAATCATTGATTTCAACCTACTTGCTAATGGATTTAATGAGCAAACATGAAGACTGATCACCTGCGATGGACCTCTGGGGAAGAAGGTGTCATGGAGAATAGCTGAAGTTAATGTGCACCCATCTAGTAGACTCATACAGATTGGATAATTATCATACTTGAGTAACTTGTGTGGTTTTTTTACTCTTGAGAAAATGCTCACTTAAAAAAATGTTAAAATTAAAATAATAAAATGATCACACGAAAGCAACAATTTATTTGTATATCTGTTTGCATAGTTTACGTTTGCTCAACGTAGATAGCAGAAAATTATTTTCCTGGATAAAATAGAGTACAGTATCTTCACCCTTCCTCTATTAAAAACTGCCTCTAACATTTTCATTGCCATTAATAATATCTTCGGAAGAAATCAAAGTCTTGGATCAGTGTCATAGTATTTTTCCACTGAAAGGAAATCCACCATTTATATCAGGTTCCTTCAAATCAAGCTGAACCTGGACTATTTTCTGATTTTAAAGCGTGACTTTGTAAAGAGTTATGGGCTGGCACACTATTGAACAACACAGATTTTCTCCACACACAAAGCATATGTTTTTGAGCCCACCCACAAAACAGCCTCGTGAAAAAAAATTAATTATTCACATCTAAATTATTTGCTTCATATTGTGTGATCCAAAAAGCTCACAGACTTGACCTCGCATATGTGGTGGCTCAAGATGCATCACATGAATTATATCACAGGCCAAAGTTCCTCATAGCGAAATCTGGAGTCGGGAACTTCCGCTTCCACATCGCTGCGACTTGCAAATGATTGATTGGGCGGAGAAAATCATTGCCTGCTTCATTGAACAAGGCGTGAGTGTGGTAAAACTCTTCACATGAGATGACAAATGAACCGTGCATTCACCATGAACAGCAAAATTTGTGTGCACTTCTTTGTGATAAAATTACCTTTATTACAAATTTCTTCATGAATTTTTCTCGAACGAACTGCGAGTCGCTTCAGATATAAAAGCGACTGTTAGTCGCTAAATATGTAAATGAGGGGCTGATGTTTTCCAACCCCACTTGCTCTCTGTCAATCAATGACATTCCAGGTCTAATCTCCAGTCAATTAACTTGGCAGCATCTATAGAGACGTGCTGAAAACTAAGTGTATTTAGTGGTTTACAATAAACCCTGATCCTATAGGACTGTGTTTTCAATCATAATTGTTTTACAGGCTCAGCAACAGATCACAAGTGACTTGCTTGATTCTATCTTTAAATCTATCAAAAAGCTTGCTGTGAGACCTATACCTACGCCTTTTGATTGCTCACAGAAATGCTTTCAGAGACGCTCCCATTTTTGCAGAGTCAATGTAAGCTGCTCACTGAAAGTTATGCGCACAGTGATGCTGAGCAGACAAAGCATGCATTCAGAGAGATGGCAAAGTTAAGGATGACTGGATGCTAGTCTACCATGACAGACACGGAGTATCAATCTTACATTGACAACTACTTAGGGAAAAAAAAGCATACTCATAAAAATGTGTTTCTACACAAATGTGTTTCTACTTTTCATTGAAAATTAACATTTTCTTTTATTTGTTAGATATGCCTGCAATACTAAATGTTTTAATAACCTAAAACCTTGCATGCAGCATTTTTTCATCTTAATGAGGATAATAACGTTATTCTAAAAAAATCCTGTACCTGACCCGATGCTCTTTAAGTCTGGAGTGGGGTAATCCAGATCCAAACACTTTTGCTCAAGGCGGATTATTAGTTTTGTAACGACACCAACTTTTGGTCAAATGCAAATAATCAACTTTTGGCACTGTCCAGTCAATCTACTGTGGCCTTCATAAATACCCTGCTTACCTCAAGGATTTATTTCTGTAAAGCTATTTATTTTAGCCTGCCTGCAAAATATCTTCATAAGCTACAAATCACTCCGAATGTTGCAGCCAGGGCCATTGACTGCAAAACCCACATTACTCGTACATTTTATACACTCCACTGGCTACCAGTTAAATATTATGAGGATTCTAAAGTTCATTTACCAACACATGATGCTGCACCTAGGTTTGGGTATTGAAAGCGTTTCATTTGATATCAATACTTTCAAAACATATTAAGCCCCACAATCTTTCCTGTTCACCACTTTCAAATAGTGTTGTTTCCCTTTTATCTGCCTAAAACTATCTATAGTGAGAACTTAATACAGGTTGATATGATTCTTTGAGGACATTCATGTATGAAATGGAAAATATAATATAATATAATATCAATCAAATGGTATATAACATTAAAAATTCCATCCATCTCAAAATCATATATTGATATATACACAGTTTGTGAAAAAGTCAGGGAATGAAACGCACGTCCCCGAGCAAATATCCAATCAATGAACTGCTCCTTTGTGTACATATCCAATCAAAGGAGCAATAGAGGAGGGCGGGACTTTCTGGGTTTCACACAGCCAGAAAAGAACTCTCAGTGCTGAGAAGACAGTGATTTTTTTTGCTGGCTTCGCAAAAGAATATGTCAAAGATAGAAAAAGAACGGTAAACAAAAATTACATCTTCAGACAGTTGTTCCTGGTTTCAGATTGTTAATTTGAATTTAAAGTGATTTTTTTGTAGATGTGTCTACAAAAAATAAAGTGAATTCTATGAACGGCCATTTTCATGCGATCCATACAAAGATTGATAAAAAAATAAAATGTATTAATCTTCCATTTGCAGCAATTACAGTATTGCAGACCTTTGGCTAGCAGTTAATTTTTGGAGGTCATCTGAAAAAATTTCACCCCACCCCACAGCAGAGGTGTGGACTAGAGTCATATGACTTGGACTCGAGTCAGACTTGAGTCATTAATTAAATGACTTGCGACTCGACTTGGACCCCAATGACTCAGAAAGACTTAAATAATAATTTACCACATTTGCATTTCGATCCGTGTGAGATCAAGTCTTGCATGCTTCTGTGTCAGAGAGAGAAAGAGTGCGCGCGCGTGCTTGTGCGTGTGTGTGTGAGAGTGAGAGAGAGAGAGAGAGAGAGAGAGAGAAAGAAAGAGAGAGAGAGAGAGCTAGTCAAACAGACATTATAAACAAAAGAAATCAAGGGGAGCACAGTGGACGAAATCATTTATTTATTTCAAAAGCTGTTGAAACAAAAAGAAACGGTTTATATATTATGTTAGATAAGGATTCATTATGAAGTAAACTAATAATACACTGTCAATTTTATTAGTTTTTGAAAGCGAATCTGTTAATGTTAATCCTCCTGAAGTAAAGATCAAATGCTTGTTTGGTTACGCTTGCGCAAAACAACACAGTCGTAGCCGTTTGTCAGCCGCTGGTTCTACCAAATCTCTGAATAGAGCTCGTAAATCCTCAATCGCGACAATGATACCCAAGATTATTTCATTTGGGTACAAAAATTATGGCTTTCCTCGTTAAGTCCAAACAGTAGAATCAAACAGAGCTGAGGGTGTAAAACCATCTCATGACGATCAGAAGCACCCTTGTTGAATATATGAGTCACAGCATACTTAGGATCATGAGATATTTAAGTTTTTCCCAAAAAATGTGAACTATTCTGTGTTTTTCTGTCAATCTGGGATGCAGTGTGAACAATAATATGTTGCATACAAAAATACTGCTTTATCAGAATAATTAAACAATCTTACTTTATTCATTTACCGCATAAGAAACCACAAACCACATTGTTTGTACCCCTGCAATGGACTGGGTGTACCCCTGCCTCTCTTCCAATGTGTGCTGGAGATTGGCACGGACAGACCCCTGTGACCCCCGAAAAGGAATAGGCAAATTAATGAATGACTTTAAATCACTTAAATGAAAATTTAGCGACTTTTGACTTGGACTTGCCCTGTCATGACTTGTGACTTGCAAAGTAGTGGACTTGGTCCCAGTCAAGCTGTTCCCAAAATTGCTCAATGGGGTTTGGGTCTAGAGACTGCAGTGGCCACATCATTACAGAAAGAAAGCCAGCAGGTTTTTTTTTTCTAAATAGTTCTTGCACAATTTGGAGGTGTGCTTTGAGTCATTGTCCTTTCAATGTTCATATTCTTTCAATGCACCTTTAAACTAACTACCAGCCATAATCAACTCCGAGGAGAATACATTGCTTTTACATGGTTGGAGCACTGATGCCCGAGGGCCTTCATGTATGGATGGATGACTTCTGAAAAAAAAGACATTTTGTGATTTCTAAAGTTGTTCCTCGTCCTAATCAACTGCGTCTCACATGGCCTGCAGAGTAAAGCCAAATTATTCACAGTTTTAATAATTTTAGAGAGTTTTCAAGAACAAAGTGTGTGTTCGTTTTAAGTTTATTTTCGTGTGGCTTACAAAGGCTCATTTTCCCCTAAAAAAAAACTAGACGGGCCATGTGCGACAGATGTAATTGACAGCTACACTGAACAGAGATGATTGACCATTGTCAACACATCTTGAGAAAGCTCACTCAATGCTGTCTCTCAGAAAAATAAATGGGCATTTCCTCAAATGGGAAAAACCAATTTGCCACATTTTAACACATATTTTATTTATTCATTTATTTTTTTAACAGTGTGCTGTCCTGCTCAAAAGCCATCACATGGGAGAGTAGATGCTTCATTTGAGTTGGACAGTTTTGTTATCTCCAGGGGAATAGAACCCCTGGTGTGGTGTTTGCTCATCTGGATTGGAGCAGTGAATGTATATAGATATTTATTAGTTGTTTTTCCCAGGGACCAGTTTATGTTAATTGTGTCAGGACAAGGCGGTGTTAAATGGAAAGGGGGGAGTGGATAAGGGATTGGAAAAGGTGAGGGGGAAAGGTGAAGAATGGGAAGAATACCTACCTGAACATACCATGTAAGTTTGTTACAGTTCGTGCTGTCCCGTAGTTTGTAAATAACACACATATATACGGAACATCTACCTAGACAAACCTGGCAGCCAGGAGACTAGAAGAGGACAGGGAGGTAGACCGCACCAGGTGCAGTGGAGCCACCCCCCAGCCACAACTCTGCCCTGCACACACTCTGATCAGAAGTCATCCATCCATACATGAAGGCCCTCGGGCATCCCCCGCGCACACGTCTATGATAGCTGCGAACCCCCCCGGATGGAGCCATCTACACGTTCCCCACAATCTGCTCCCAGTTGTGTATGTGTGGAAAAGGTAAGATGCATTAGTAATGGGGAGTAATGTCCTGGAGCATCACCGTTGGTTGACGGATGATTTCCAGGCACCACCCCCAGTCCCTACATGTCTAAAATGTATGCAAAATTAGAGGGCAGTCTTCTCAATCATAGATGGAGGGAGGGGCCACAGATCTGCAGCCCCACCCAACAGACCTGGACGAAGAGACTAGCCCTCCATTCCTAAATGTAGTGTATTCTTGAAGGTGATGTATTGGGCACCGGGGGAGGTGCCGACCCCTGAAGCGAGTCAGTTGTAGATGTTATTGACCCCCTGATCACACCAGGAGGCGGGCCCCTCTCCAGTGCCCTGGAGATGTTTAGTGTCTAATAGAATTAAAACTGAGGGTCCCCGACTTGTGGTAGGACAGGGGGCGCGATCAGCAATAAGCCACCCCGCCCACTTGATAGACCACCAGAATCTTATGAATTTGGGTGAAAAAAAATGTACCGGGAGCCGATGTGGGGTCTGGTACGAGCCATGTCCCTGAGTGGCTCATCGATGTGCGTCCGTCCTCCATCCAGGAGCAGCACCGCCCCCTGTCCCGAGGTCTATGAGAGAACCACCAAGGGGGGCGGGGACAACCAAGACAAAAAAACTCCCCTCCAGAACAAAAAATGTCTTTGACCAACAATGTTAATATTGACTGTGCAAAGCAGAAAGGAGTCTGTGAGGCAGACAAGACACACAACTGTTTCCATTAGTTTTTTTTTTCTTTTAATTATTGCTTTTTTTTATTGCAGTATTTTTGATGTTCATTCATTCATTTTCCAACCTGCTTATTCTTTTTTGGGGTCACAGGGGTGGTCTTCTGTCTGTAATGGTGTGCCCAGTGCAGTCTCCAGGTCCAAACCTCATTGAGCAGTTTTGGGAACAGCTTGACCGTATTGCTGAGGTGGGACGAAGTGCACTACTTTGCAAATCAAGTCACATGACACGACAGAACAAGTCCAAGTCAAGTCACAAGTTGCTAAATTTCATTCAAGTGATTTAGTCATTCATTCATTTTTTATCCTGCTTATTCCCTTACGGGTTCACAGGGGTCTGCCGGATCTTTAGCGCACATTGGGTGAGAGGCGGGGGTACACCCTGGACAGGTCGCCAGTCCTTCTCAGGGCAACATTCACTCACACATTCACACCTAAGGGGAATTAAGATTAGTCAATTAACCTAATAGCATGTTTTTGGGATTGTGGGGGAAACCGGACGAAACCTACGCGAGCACCGGGAGAACATGAAAACTCCTTCCAGGAAGGTCACCAGCGAGCCTCAAACTGGCCTCAAACCTTCTAACTGGAAGGCCACAGTGCTACCCATTTTTGATTTTCAGTTTAAGTAAAATTTAAGTAGTTTTTTTATATAGATCAGATTGAGTAACCTCTTAAAATGTTCTTAATATAGTGACTGTTTCAGTTGAGAAGGCTGTTAAAGACATTTGTGAGGTTTCCAAAGCTTTATTCCATTTTATGCAACTCTAGGAAAAACAAAAAAACATTGACTACAAGAAGGTTTTAGTCCATCAATGCGTAAAGTACACTGAAAGTCTTTTTTTCCATCTGAATTGATTGAACCACCGTACAAGAATTTGAAATGAGATGCAGGGTTGTATCTCCAAAGTGTGCCCCAGGGAGCGTGTTACAGAATAAAGGCTAGAAACCATTAAGCAGTGATTTTACGCAGGGCATATTTGTTTAAACCATTGATAGAACTCTCATCCATTGATTAGTGGTACAGATGGCCATGTGTGTTAATAGCTGATGAAAAAATTGAACCCCAGGCACCATAAACACACACTAAGGCACTCTATAGAGCGTATCATCTGCAGCCAGTACATCATACCGGTTTCCCTTCAGTGTTGTGAACACGACACAGCTGTGCCAAAAAAAGCCATGACAGGCCCTGAGATCCATTCAAATAGGCTCTGTAGAAGCCAGGAAAAAAGATGCAAGGTATTTCACTGTCAAGAGATTCAGCCCCCCTCCACCCCATTTTCTTCGGTCTTGTGTGCTGCACTTGTTCTTCTTTGCCTTGACTGCAGTGTATACTGCAGCTCTCAAATGGTGACAGAGGTGCTGGTGCTGTCTTACACTGAGCTAATAGGACACACACCTTCAACAAAGGACAATATTACACTGTAGATTGAAAAGCAGACATTTCCTATAACAATTGTGAAAGCAGTTAATAGATTAACCGTCAAGGTCATGGCAAATATGATGGTGCTGAAAAGTCTTAACATTTACAGCCGTGCAATATTATGCAATTTCGTAATTAAAAAATAAACTGGATGGGACATCATCTTTTGATTTTCACTCTTGTTAAGGTCCAAACAAAAACAAATAATTATGGCTCACTCGAATGCACTATTGTGGAAGATCATGATTTTATTTAGCTAGGTGCAATAAGATATCCAGAATATGCATATCTACAAACCATGAAACAAAAAATGTGTATCCAGCGAATACTTTCAACAGTGACTTTCTCCACATAGCTCACTCACACGGTCCCCTACAAAGAGACACCATTGCATTGGGCTGGGGCTCTTTTTATAGCCCTAGCTCCTCCCATAGAACAAACCATGTTGCCATAAAAAAAAATACATAATAATTCAATAAAAATTCAAGAACTTCCAACTTTTATAATTGGCATAAAAATCATTTCACTCCACTCTTAATTAACGAACAATTTATAAAAACATAAAAATTCTCTCTGTATTAAAGGGGTCATAAAATACTTTAATTTTTAATAATATGTTGTTCACATTGGTCTAATTGTATCAACGTATTATAAAGTGACATCGACAAACGTTGTAATGGCATTTGGGGGACATGTTATCAGGGTTCGAAATGAACTGGCTAGTAACTTTCTGTAGTTAGCAGTCAATCAGAAATTCCAATAGACGCAATTTTACGTGGTGAACATAAGAGATTATGAATGCCACTGAATGCCCACGCTCTCTTGGCAATCCAGAGTGGAGTTAGCATCAGGCAGTGCAAAAAACATAGAAGAAGTAGTTAGGGGGGTAGTTAGGAAGACACCATGTGCACCAGCTCACCGAAGACAGAGATGACAAAACTGGAAGGAGAGATAGGATGTGTCAAACTCTACATTTCCCACAATGCTTTTGGTCTACGGTAGCCACAACGGTGTTTCCGCATCCATACTCACGAGTGAAACTGCAGAGTTGCCAACTCTCACACACTGAACGTAAGCCTCACGCATTTGAGTGATTTCTCACGCCACACCTCCGATTTCTCACGCTAAAATGCATTTCAAGATGTGAAATGATGAGTTATTTAACATTAAGGAGTAGTTACATTTATTTTACATTACGTTGTTTTACATTTATAAGTTACATCTGGCCCTTTGAGGACAGCCATTATGCTAATGTGGCCCTCGGTGAAAATCTGCCCTAGACCATGCCATGCGGCTCTTGTATCAGCATCAGCCTGCATAGGAGAAGAAGAGAAAGTGAGTAGGGGGTACAGGACCGATGGTTCTTCTTCCGCAATGGGGATGCCGAGCCTGTTGTAAACCAATTTAATGGTATTCCGGTCTGCTGCTGGGGAGGCCTCAGGTGGGGAAACCACCAAAAAAATCAAGTAGATGAAAGATGAGTGACACATTGGAATTATTAGCCAAAATCCAACACACAGCTTCAGAAAGGGTGTCAAATATTTGAGGCTGTTTTTTTACATCCATTTACATACGGAACGCAAAATAGATTTTGTCTCGCCAATGAACCTCAAAAAGATTCCAAAATCGTTGATTGGCATGATTTTAAATGCAGATGTAATGTAAATTTTTGTGAGCCAGGCACCCCTACTGGCCACTTTAATTAAATCGCTAGCCTGGTCAATATTCATCATCAAAACCATCAATTGGAATTAAACTATTAATACTGGGAGAGCAGGAGTTATGTGGGGAGGATAAATTGAAAATGAAACGGTTTTTTTTTCACTTGTTACCCGCTCCTTTCTTATAGCCCTTGCTCCTTCTTCCTAGTGTGGGTTTCATTTACATGTCACGCTATCCTCGTGATGAGTTCTGTATTCTTTTGAGAGACGTTGTTCTTATCTTGTGCTTGGTAAAGCTATGTTTTGTTTTTTTCTCCCAGCAGTGATTGTTGGTTGAGCTTGATGTGTATTTTCTTTGTTAATGTTTTTCTCTTTGCTTTGTGGAGATTAGCTTTAGCTTGCTTTCAGTTTAGTTATTGAGGTTTTGCCCTACCACAGTTTTTTACGTGTTTTTTTTCCCTTTATTGTTAATAAACACGTTTCACCCAGAGTTGTTGCATTTGAGTTCCTCCCTTTATCAACTGTGGAAGTGCTCCTAACAAAGCGATTCCGGATTCCTCTCCAACGGAAAGTTCTGCTTTTTTTTCTTTCCTAAGGTTTCCATATTAGCATGCCGACTAGCCATCTCAATTATAAATCTATAATTGCATATATTTTTTTTGTTCAAAGTGAATGTCCTAGGAACTTGTACTGATACTGTAAGCTAAGTTTTTACAAACCTTTTAATTATTATTGGAACATTTCTCCCATTATTAATGAAAGTAAATCCGTATCGTGGAATGTGCCACAATATATTTTCCAGTTTGCAGCTGTTCACACAAGTTGATATAACATCTTACATTGAGATGGAGTTTCTTGCTATTTCCAGAATGTGTGATCCATTTTATCCCTATTTATTTCTAATCACGATTTAAGCAGCTTTACACAGCCAGATGAGGCCAAGGTGCCTAACCCGTAGTAAACCATAGCCTGTTTTAACAAGCAACACTGAAAGCAACAGAATTAAATAGGTATTTTTGGATATGTTTGTAACAGTGTGTGGTTTGGCTGCATGAAATCATGGTAACATAAATACACATGAATTTGCATGAGAGAATGCTAAGTCTACTCTTGATTTTTATGGAAATGTCATTCTTTTTCCATAATATAGTCCAATATAAAATGAGGTGTCACAATCAACTATTGATTACATACAGACTACTCAATTTTGTATAGCAATAAATAGTTAGACATTATGATCTTCTAGACCTTGGCTTCCAAATAAATTATAAACTGTACCTATTTAAATTTTAGTTGAATGCCTATGATCTAGAAGTTCATCACATGAGGACTGAAACCGTTTGCTGTATCTACAAAGACTGATTTCTGCACTACTGTGATGTGAAGTTAAGTGACAGTAGGACCAAGTATGGAGTGACCATACAAGGAATTTGTGCTCTGCATTTAACCCATCCAAGTGCACACACAAAGCAGTGAACAAACACACCGTGAACACACACCGGGGGCAGTTGGCAGACACTGCCCACTGGCACCTTTACACCACACAGATCCTGACAACACACTGCATATTCTTTAAGTGACTTTTGCACTCAAGTTACACATAAATCTGTAGACCAGTCCAGTTTTTAAAGGAATTTGGGAGAAGATGAGTGCTCAGAATAGTATGAAACAGTATGGTTTAAAGGAGGATAAAATCTAACTAAAATTAGACCATCTTCTGTTAACTTTGCACAGCATTTACAATGTGCCAAGTAAGTGCATTAATGAAGTTTTCCATTTTGCATCTTTTTGACCGTCAGATCCTGTCATAAATAAAATCGAAAGTCAGTCAATCCATGTATGAGGAAACCCATGACATCGTCCCCATCACCATCTTAGATTTGGGACAGACCCAACGTTACAGAGAGCAATGATGCCTAATAAATGGTGATGCAGCAATATCAATAAACACATTACTTATTTCAAACCCCTACAGTATTTGCATGAAATAGATTAAAACATTGTTCATTAACTTTATTTTGCCAAACAGCATAAGAGCATGTTAGCATACACAGGCACTGAACCACGTGAAGCGTATTGTAATTTTAAATGTTTATGGTGGATTAGTTAACCCTTTTACTCCTAAAGATACTGTACAGCGATGGACTGGCGACCTGTCCAGGGTGTACCTTGGCCTCTTGCCCACTGTGCGCTGGAGATAGGCACCGGCAGACCCCCATGGGAATAAGCAGGTTGGAAAATGAATGAATGAATGATACTGTATTTCTAACAGTTTGCCTGGTATTCTTGTATGTTTCCAATCATTGTCAGAAAATAGTGTTTGTACATATTTTTGCCATTCTTTTCTGCCATATTTTTATGTTAAAAACGCTCAGAACAGTGTGTAATAACAAGAAAACTAAATAGAACAGATTTTCATTTTTATCAAGTTCCTCTTTATAAACAACTATAAATGTACAGCAACAAGATTTTTGAGATTATAGTCAACTCAAAAAGTTTCAGTGTCCATTTCACATGTTGTTTTATTTTCAAAGGTCCAAGCATTTTTTTTTATTATTTTTTTCAGCTGTGGAATTTAAGAGTAGTTCTTGTCCAGCTGAAGACAGAGCCCCATTATCAGAAAGTGGGGATATTACATAGGATTTTACATAGGATATAAGTATATTACATTTACTTATGTATAGAAACCCTTGTGTTTTTCGTTGCAGTCAATTCCATATTTCCATAATCTAATCTGTCCTTACATCACTAACATCACCCATCGTGGCCGTGCTCTCATATTCGACCAGACACTATGTGTAGCTTTGCATTTCGTTGCTAACGGAAGCTTTCTGTACAATAACAGGGATGCGGAGATGACAAACCCCTGGGAGTCATCAAAGAGGAATTTTACAGAATTGCTGGTTTGTAGAATTTAAATAAATTCAAATGTATTTAATATGAAATATATATGATCAGTTAACATTTTGCTGTGACCTCTGAAAGTAACCTAATATTTAAAATGACCTTCAGGATTTCCTAATGTGGTTGGATGTAATGATGGCTTGAACACGTTAACAGAAAGTCAATCCACAGTATTAATGTGTAGGTACATGGAGCTTACAATGGTGAAACACCACATGGCAATACCATATCTCACATCTTATTCTTTCCACTGTGAAGATCATATGTGATGCTCCACATATCATCACCAATGTTGAGGCCAAGTGGCCCGGCACTGTTCATCACTCATGAATATACCGTGAGTCTACCCTAAGCAACAGACTGCAAAATGGTAAGTAGTGGTAAAGTAAATCAATGCACTACATACTCAGCACTAAACTAATGTGAATTTTTCTTTTTTCACAGGAGAGACTGACGGCTTTCTGCTGGGGGATACCCATGCCAGCCTACACTGCTAACCCCTTACCCAGAACCTGAACAAAGCCCTCATCAGCGATTCACACACAGTAAAACTAGAGGTAGGGTGGAAATGACCTGTCTGTTGAAAGCACGTTTCCAGTGCCTACATCACCTCAGGGTCACGTCTGAGAGTGCCTGCGACATCATTGTGGCATGTGTAGTTCTCCGTAATATTGCCATTTTTAGAGGGGAACAACATCCTGCCCTACACAAACATGACCCAGAGGAAGACCCCTTGCAGAGTTCCAGGATGGAGGGGTGGTCCGAGACCTTATATGCCACACATTTATTCTCTGATTAAACCAGCCACCATTACACAAAAAAATAAAGAAAAGAAATAAACAAGTTACAACAATGTATTTGGTCTTCTTTATTTCCAACAAATTAAAAAGCAACTGTTACATTTCTATATTCTTTCAAAACTTTTATATAATCCACCAATCACAAAACCAGTAGCTTGTGTTTCAGGATCTCGAGCTCCAAATCTGACTTTAGGATCTGTCGAGCCATGTTTATCATTTCTTTCTTGTTTTTTTTTTCTGTAATTTGTTTAGGTAGATGCAGTCTATATAACTTCTAGGTTACCTTACGTAACCCCCGTTCCCTAAAGGAGGGAACGCAGACGAATGTCGAGTTTTTCGACTATGGGACTTACCAATCCTGGGAGGTGGTACCGAGCATTTAACGGGCAAATTAATTGATTTGCGAGTGTAGATGATTAGCAATCAGCCGCTCTATAAGAGGAGCGCTTGCCTCTACACTCATTCTGCTTCCTCCGAGGAGCCACTTACCCTTTCGGCACCTCAGATTCAGCGACTTGGGCAGCAGCATGGCATGGGAACGTCTGCGTTCCCTCGTTTAGGGAACGGGGGTTACGTAAGGTAACCTAGATGTTCCCTTACAGTTGAGAACGCAGACGAATGTCAAGACAGGCGGGGGAAGACGAAATGGGGGGGGGGACGGAAACGGGGTAATACAACATAACCTTCGTGGCCAGAAGGGCGAGGTCCGTAGCCGAGCGCAAGTCTTGTAAAGACTCGGGGTCGCCACCACTCTGGTGCATGTCACGAAGGACCTTGGCCTGGTAGACCTGGAAGGTCGCCATGGTATGCAGTGCAGCCGCAGCTTGACCCGCAGCCGAGTAGGCCTTCGTCATCAGGGCTGACGAGAACTTCCCGGCTTTGGAGGGGACACCCGGACAAGACCACCAAGCGGCAGGATTGTCGGGGCACAAGTGCACCGCGACAGCCTGCTCCACCTGCGGAAGCACCAGGTACCCCCTAGCTTGCGCCAAAGTGGTAAAAGGGGAGGAGGAACGAACCCTTGCAGACTGGACGGATCGCACATCCGGCACGCGCGGGTGACGCGAGGGGTTTCCTGACGTCATCACCGCTGCGCCATCATCTAAGGCCTCGGAGGAACTAGATCGATTCAGCGGGGCAACCGAAGCTGAAGTTCCGGTGCCCGCTTCCTCGAAAAAGGACCACCTTAGCGTGCGGTTAGGGAGAGCGTTGCAATGCACGCACTCTCGCCTCACAAGAGCAGCGCAGGCGTGTTTGAAGCCCAAACACTCTATGCATTTCTCGTGTCCATCCTTCGATGAGATGAACCCACCGCAGCCAGGAGAAACACAGATTTTACCCATCGCCATGAAAAAAGGACGAATACGGGTAAAACTGAAGAAACTGACAGGCTCGAGCTGGAAACAAAAGGCGCCTTATCTTTCAGCTTGTATAGAAAGCGTCGAAATTCAGAGGATGGCACCACCATTCGCTCCGAGAAAGAAAGCAGAATGAGTGTAGAGGCAAGCGCTCCTCTTATAGAGCGGCTGATTGCTAATCATCTACACTCGCAAATCAATTAATTTGCCCGTTAAATGCTCGGTACCACCTCCCAGGATCGGTAAGTCCCATAGTCGAAGAACTCGACATTCGTCTGCGTTCTCGACTGTAAGGGAACTCCTTTACTGTTAACTGAAAATTAAATATTTTAGGGTTAAATTGTGTCGTACATGACTTAAACCCTGGCATTTACTGTACATCACTGAACTGTGTTCATCATTACAAGAGTCCCATAGACTAGGCGCAGAGGAAAGTAAACTGATCATGAAGGATGCCAAGAGAGCAATCATTGCCAAACAGCTTTTGGCACTGCGGAAGTCAGACCCTGAGCAGCCAATGGTTCAAGAGGAATCAGCATTCAATGAGGATAGGGATCCATCACCCTGTTACCAGATCAAAACATTTTAAGATGTGATGAAGATGCAATACCCTCTGGTGAACCCCCCAAAATGACCAGTTTGCTGTTTCCTTCAACACCTGAGCTCCACACCTCCTCTGACAGACCTCACCTAGACTCTGAGGCTCCTCTGTGTGGGCACTCAGTTTTTTTCCTTTGTTGCTGAGAATAATTGATATAAATAGTACAGAAATAATAAAAACACTTTTATACATATTTACAAATAAAAAAAATCTGATCTTCCATAAAAAAAAAATCACTCTTTTGACTGAAATTTATTATGGTAATGACGACATTGTGTGTGTAGCAGACAGAGTTTATGGGTGAGGCAAGATCGTCATTTAAACAACACACAACATAACATAGGAAATGCAACTAAACTGAAACTATAGAGCATATTTTTATACAATGTATAGCATTTAAAAACAAAACAAAAAATGAATAAAGAAATAGAAAAATTAAAAATAAACCCTTAGAACACTAGAAAATATCTTAGACAACAAAAACTTAGTGATATTAAAATTTCTCAAAGACATATAAATTAAATATAAAATACAAAAGAATCACTTACAAATGTTTCTTTCATTCTTTTCAGGATCCAACTACTGATTCAGCCGGAACCTCCAGAGGCTGGGTAGAAAGGATCCTCAAAAGGTTTCTAGAAGCTGGATTGAGCTAATATTATGCCGCAGCCACCTGACAGCAAAATGCATCGTTAATGCAGCCTGCTTGTTTTCCGAAACGATTTCAGTAAAGTTTGTTTTCAATTCTAATACAAAATATGGTTGCAGCTTTTAACTAATTTCACTTTTAAATGCGTTTTAAACATGGTAGCAAAGGTTCTGCTATAGCAAGTTTTTCTGTTGATTGGAATGGATGGAACTTTTTGCAGCTTACACTTACATACCTTAAATAGCTGTAACCTGAAAGATTTTATGCATGATGTGAAGCACCTGGCATAAAGCTGCTGGTCAGATAGAGATGAAAGTGTGGCAAGATCACATTTGTTTAAATCAATTATCTGCTTGAAATAATTATTCAGTGGTAAATCTTGAGCTTTTATCTCTCCAGGAGGTTCCTAAAGTACATAAAAAGCTGTTTGCAGCGTTCTTCCATTTCGTAAACTGAAAAACTAGAATTTTTTCATGCCACATGTAAAATCACATAAATCATCAACATTATTAAGGCTAAGCTAATGGTGAGCTACACTGACCTCATGATTGGATCCATGCAGATCAACCACCAAAGACTAATCTCTATGAAACGAAAAGGAGAATCCAAGATAAACTCTGCTTTTACTGCGATATCCAAGAACCCAAAATCCTGCCCATCCAGACCTCCAAATATGGGGAGTGCTATAAATCCCACATTTTTAAAAATACCAGTTAGCACCTCCAGTGAAGACCATTAATTCAACTCATATGCTCTCTTAAATTCTGGTTACTTTGGCCACTTTTTTACCCAAGGTCGTACAAATACTCACTATCCAACCCATAAACCACCATGCTCCCCTCATACATCCAGATGAAATCTATTGGAAAAGGGGCTATTAACAGAAGCACGCTGTCTCTCTCCAAATTGGTATCTCCCACACAGAAAGCTGTGAATTCTTTGTATGCGACTTGGCCCAGGTGGACATCATACTATGGAGACCTTGACTGGACAAACTTAACCACACTTTAAAGTGGAACCCTAGTGTGATAATAAAGTGAAGCAACAAATGCTTTGAGTCTCCCTTGGGCCCTACCAATAATTGGTGATGCTGTATAATCTCTCCATAAGTCCATCCATTTTTCAGAACTTCATGAAGGAAATATTTAGAACATCTCTCCTTTGTCACTTCGTTATTTACATAGACAACATCCTGATCTACTCCCAAAACCTTCGAGACTACATCCAATACATTAAATACACCCTAGGATTACTAGTGGAAAACCAACTCTACATAAAACCTTAGAAATGCCTAATAAAAAAATAAAACCACTATAACGTCGTCACTTGCTCACAAAGTCGGCTACTGCCCAAATTTTTCAATCCCCCGAGAGCTGACAAAATGAAGAAAGCTCAAAATGATATTCGGTGTGAGAAAGTGCTAGGCACTATATTGACAAATGCATTACCTCCTCTTGTGCTGGAAGATCGCCTTAAACTTCCAGATGATCTTGAAGCTCTCCTGAAAAATGTTGAGTTTCTTATAGTGCTATATGAGAAAGCTTCATCCACTGAACCTCCTACCAAAGACAAAATAACTTGTATTTGGAGCTCAATTATGGTTTTCTGCATGTAATTTACCTAAACTGCTCCAGTCTAAAATCTGTCCAACAACAAGGTTATAATGCCAGAACGCCATTGCAAGAACCACATATTTCATGTCAATCTATTACTTCCATGGACAGAGAGACAAGCCCCAGTGACAAACTCATTGAGCACCATCATCACTACTCCAGATGAAGATGAAGAAGCCACATACTTCCAACATCCAGTACAGTCAACATTTCTGAACAATGAGAAATACATCTCCATTGGTATGGGAATCATTGTCCAGACATTGTTGGCGGCTGTAGTGGGTTTTTTCTTTGTTAAAGAAACTTTAACAGCTTTCTTTGTTAGTTGACCATCCAACCGTGCATCCACTAACGAGGACTATATTCTTAAATAACTGTTAATAACCGCTATCCCATTCTGCCCATGAGTTTTGCCTTCGACATCCTCCACAGCGCCATTTTACAAAGCTTGATGTTTGCAACGCTTACCATTTCATATGCTGTAGGGAAGGGAGGTGCTGTAAACCACTTTTAACAAGTTTTCTACCTTAATGCTACCATTGTCTCCAAAAATTAATGTTCTAAGATGTTCTGCGCAATTTCCTTTATGTCCTTGCGTTTGTTTATTTGGATGATATAATTTTCTCCGGACCCATTTTCAAGCACGTCCATCTTGTACTCCACTGGTTGCTACAGAACTGCTTACTTGTCAAAGCAGAGAAGTGTGCCTTCTGCACCAAATCTGTCCACTTTTTAAGCCTTTTTAGCGTCAGCACTCGAGGAGGGTCCGTTATTCTAATATGGGCTGATCCCAGACATTGACAAATCAAATTAATAGATGAGAAAAACATGTTTTACAGAAATACGTCGTTAGCAGTTTAAATGTTCATGGGTAATGTCATGGCATATGTCAGGTTGCTCTGTGCTCAAAAAGAAAAGAATTATTGCAACCACATTATCCCTCTCTAAGAACTAGGTCTTACAATAAAAGGTAAACAATTTTCAGAAACCAAATCAGGACACAATAACACAACAAAAATTAATTTTACTACAAACAAAAATTTGATAAAAGTTGCAAAATCCAGAGTCCCATGATGGGAACAGCAGATGGCACCCCAAACGGTCAGAAAAGAGTCTAAAAGGTGTGACATAACGTCCAGAGATTCCCCAAGAGAAACCCTGGAGCGCAGGAAGCCCACGTGTCTTTAGACTTTCAGGTGAGGGAGAGAATGACATGTGCTGGACAGATGAAGCTCCCCCTGATGCCATGACCAATTCAGAACTAGCGAGAGAAGCCATAGCTGAATTGGTCGCATATGTAGGAGCCTGAGTGAAACCACTGAAGCTGCAACTGCCTAAAAATCTAGAAAGCGAATGCCCGCCCAGCGTAGCGGGGTGAGGTAAGCCCTCACAACCTTGAAAAAGGTGCAAGGGGAGAGGGCAAGACCAAAGTGTAGGAACCTGTACTGGTAGGCTCGGCCCTCAAACAGAACCTAGGAAGGGCCTGGTCATGGATACATGGCTACCTGGAAGTACGCGTCCTTCAGTTCTAATGTGGCAAACCAATACCAGGCTTAGTTGAACTGAATCGTGTAGCCCTCCTGGATTGTCTGGAAGACCCACTGAGAGACCCCGGGAAGCTTCCACCAGTTGAGTCGATGGAGTTTTAGGCTCGAAATAGGATCTCCTATGCTTTACGTGCACTTCAGCAGATGATTTGCAGAGCAAAAACTCACACCCCACTAGAGTAACGCATGTTTGTTTGAAACACAAAAGGCTTTGTGTGACTATCTTTTAGTGGAGAGGAGAGATGAATACTGGAACAGGCTTGGCTAAAAGAATCAGAGGTGCCGCGGTACGGTAGCTTTAGCTATCTGGGCTAGCACAGCAGCTTCGAAATGCCCAGTTAAGCAACCTACTAATCTCTTTAGCTTAAGCGTCGAAGAGGAAGGAGAGATACCTACAGTCCATTCTCTCCGAGAAAATTAAATGAGTGTAGGCAGCACCCGGTTCTTATACCCAGCCGATTGCTAATCACTTACACTCGCAAATCAATTCGCCCAATATAAATTCGTCCGTTCTCTCAGTCAGTTGTTTCCATAGTCAAGGCCTTCAACATACATCTACTGCATTGACTGAAAGGGTGCTGTTACTGAAGGTGTGGTGGAGAGTAAACTATATATTGAGCCGGGCGAGATGAATGGGAATTATAATCGGTATCTTTCTTTCATTATATATCATAGACCTCTTTGCTTTAATACACAGGGTCAAGGAGGCTGAAAAAAGTCATACATCAACATGATGGCACAAAGGAACCCTGTCTAACAATATATGCAATGACATGAGAAAAAATAAATAATGTATGGTGTGCCCACTTTAAAGCACATTGAGTGGAACGGCTCGCTGTGTGCTCATTATGGGATGACTGTGAGTTATGTCTCCTGCCTTTAATTCACCATCAATCACAGCTTACTTATAAATACTGCAGAGCTTTTACACTCCTGGTTTTTGAATGAGATATAAAATGAAGCCGTGTGTGCGTGTGTATGTGTGTGAAAGAGAGAGAGAGTGAGAGATAGAGGAAGAATATTACTGCCAAGAGATTTCATAAATTAAAGCATGAGTCCTGATTTACAACCATCTTACTGTGTGCAGCACTCTGCATCTACACATTAGCTGAATGATGCTGCTAATTGCATGAGAACTACTTACAGCACACCCTCTTATTAGTGCATCAAAGTAATGTCTCCTCTTCCAAAGAATTTTGATTCTAAAAATAACAAACTCTTTGCAACTGAAACTAGTAACTTTTTAATTTGTTTTCATGAAATAAAAGCTCTTGGAAATAGCCATGAGCCCTCTTAAACTGTTAAGAGGAAAGTAGCATTAATCATAGTGTTGAGGTCAGTTTCCTTAACATTATGTCAATGCTATCTGAGTAGTAAGTATGTTCCTGTTGATGTCAAGTTGAGAAATGGTTTGGTTGGAGCCATCTTTGTTTGCAAGATATCTGTTTCATTTGATTTCTGTGTAGTCCTCCTGTTAGGAACAAAGATGGAAATAGGGTTAAAAGCAATACTTTGTCACTTTTCACAATCATTTTCAACCTAAAGCTAACATGAAATGTCAAGTACTTTTAGTATTCATTCATTCATTTTCAAACCCGCTTATTCCCTTTCGGGGTCACGGTGCCTATCTCCAGCACACATTGGGCGAGAGGCGGGGTACACCCTTGACAGGTCTCCAGTCCATCACAGACTTTTAGTATTATCAGTTCAAAATCCACACCATTTTTTGATTAAGTAAATTTTTCTTTGATTATTTTATGTTTTAAATATGTAGAAGCATGTGGATGCCTTCGTTGCTTCCTGTGTGGAGAGCCAGAACTTTGTGCATTTTAAGCATCTGACTGCTCTAAGTCTCAAGGAAACAATAACCGGTCTCAGACCATCACTCTCAACCTGTAAGGAAAATTCACACAATCTGCAGCAAATCCATCAGGAACCATGAAGTTACATGAAGTTGGAGTTGAAGTTGGAGTTGACGAAGAACATGTTGCAGCCAAAGTCAATTGAATAAAAGTAACAATGAGCGATCCAGCCAAAGAAATGTAACATCTCTGACCCATATCTTTCATGAACAAAGACTCATATGAGGGCTCCAACATGTTTTTAAAAAATATAGGAGTGTAAAGATATGCCTATTTGTACTGAACTGAAAGATACGCTGCGTTCAGTTCAGTACACATGCTGAAATCTTTTACGAAACTTTTAACTGTTTAAAACAGGGATGTCAACGTTACAGCCGGCGGGATCATTTTTGAAAAATAATTTATTTTTTCATGATTGAGGAGTGAGGAACTCTCTGCTTAACTTCTTAAGCAAATATCTAGCCTCACATGCCAGCAGTCTGTTAATTTGACGGGTCTAATTTTTCTCACTGAAAATTCTCACGTTATCCATGTGTGCCTTCCTGTTTCTTGTCTGTGGTAGCAGTTTATGTTTTCCTCATTTCACAGTATGCGATTGCATGTGTTACGTCATAAAAAAGAAATTCGCTATTCGCTATTAAATTCTCCAATTTACTTTAAAGCAATTGTGACATCCCAAATATTTACATTTGTTTCAAATTGAGTGAAAAGGCTCATAGGCCTGACCTTGGGTAGGAGCTTCCACTTTCAAGGGAATGGGATTTTTTTCCTCATCAGACTTGAGAACCTTTCCATAGCAATCATCATGTCAAATCGCAAGACTTCTCTAACTAAGTGTATTTTACACGCGTATGCTTGCCTGCTTGAGTGAACATATAATACAAAAAAATTTACTTTTTGTTTACAGTATTTAGAGCATATTGACTGAGATAAAGTAGTAATAATCTAAAATGTAGGAAGTAAACCTAATACAAGACATAATAAATAAAATAAACAAAGAAAAAATAGATTCATCCCCTGAAACATTATGCCTCTGAATATGAAGATAGTTAGATTTAAATGGAACAGTTTTCATAGCCATAATGTACACAATGTCTTGATACACAATCCCAGATTTTGAATGACAGAGGATAAATAAACAATGACATAACAGACTGTTCCTGTGACCTCTACTGGGATGTCTCAAAACCTGATCTCATACCAGTCCATATTTTTGTGTGTTTTAACAGGTCAGTTCCACTCCTGTCACCCAGCAGCCTGTCCGCTGTCTGACCCTAGCCAGTTGTTACACACACAGCTGCTCTACGTAAAACAAATCCCTCTACAACACTTTTATCTCATAAAGACAGCTATATCAGATGTACACTCACTTGATCAGGGCAAATTATCATATGAAAAGGAAAAGCATGAGTTGATGGCAGGGCTGTCTATCCACTGGGCATTAAATCTCCATTTGTCTGGGTTAAACACAACTTTAGCTGTTTGTGCGACCTGCTGTTGTAAACCAGTGGGCATAATTGTAGAATGATACTCCAGTTTCCTTAATAATAAAGCAAACTATACGCACATCAATCCAAGTGATTGGACAGCAGCAGTGGCCCTGTAGTACACAACTAAAACAACACGCCAGAATTGAAAAAGTAGATGCTAGTTCCCAGAAGAAAAGCAAAATACAGCACAGTGATATCAAAAGCAAAGGCAAGTACAGTGATACCTCGAGATTCGAAATTAATCTGTTGCAGGGTTAAAAACTATTTTTTTAAAAGTGTCTGGCTTCAGACTTTCAGTACCACTCTATTACTATTGGACTTACTTACGTGACTGGCTCTCTATTGGATAGCCCATGACATGTAACTTCATCTGTTCCTAAAGCACAGTGTGGACACCAAACATTTAAAAGTAAGAAAAAAATAATTGTTCAAAATAATTCATTCATTCATCTTCAAACCTGCTTATTCCCTTTCGAGGTCACGGGGGTCTGCCAGTGCCTATCTCCAGCACATATTAGGCAAGAGGCGGGGGTACACCTGGAGAGGTCGCCAGTCCATCACAGGGCAATATTCACTCACACATTCATACCTAAGGGGAATTTAGATTATTCAATTAACCTAACCGCATGTTTTTGGGATTTTGGGGGAAACCCGCACAAACTCCTTCCAGGATGGTCACAACCTTCTAACTGGAATGCCACAGTGCTACCCACTGCACCACCGTGCCGCTTGTTTAAAATAAATATAGTAACATTGGGCTGTAGTCTTTTCCCTTCTATAATATGAAAGTGTTCCGTGTGATTAAAACTGTGCTCCTAAATATTAAAATATAAAAATGTTCAGAGTAAATATTTATTGAACTTATACCATTAATTAAAATTGTCAATACCTGTAGTATTGTGGATAATTATTACATAGATTCACATAATGATTGCATTTTTTTGTACTTTTTTTCCAAAGGAAAGTATATCCCTACATATTGCACATTGCATAGTTATTAATCACCAAATACAATAGATGAGTACACAATTCCCAATATTTAAAATATTTGTCCCATTTCAGTCTCAATGAGAAAGTCAGTCTTTCCATTGTCTGAACTTTTACAATTTCCATCCTCTCTGAGATTGATGGGGCTTCAGTCTGCATTTTTTAAAAAAGATGCACAGCGTTGCTGGTGGCGGAGTACGAAACCGGAGCCCCTTTTCACAGAGAATCTTCCTGATTAGCTCCATGGGGTAATCATGATCGAAACAGATCTTCTTCTCCCCGTGAGAGATTTCCTTTTTCTTCCACGCGTATGCAGCACAATCTTTTTAACTATTAACACTTGGAAGTACACAATCACCAATCTGGGCTATGTGTCTCCCGGGGGTTTGGGGCTGGGCAATCGGTGACATCTTTGAATGCAGAGAGTTGTGTCGTTAAGCTTATTTTCTTTTTTAAGCCTAGGGTCACGGAATTGGTGGATTTCATTTTTGTCTGCAATGCCATGCATGCCGAATCCCTTACCTCTCGGCACCTCAGATCAGCAACTTGAGTAGCTAGCATGGCGTAGAAACATCTGCGTTTCCTCCTTTAGGGAACGGGGGTTACGTATAGGTAACCTAGACGTTCCCTTACAGTCGAAAAGCAGACTATGTGTTTAAGTTTCGACTAGGGGAACCTGTATAAGGGGCCATGCCTCAAGTCCATTACCTAGTTATCACTAATTCCCTCTCCATCACAGATCTCCATATTTATGACATTGGTGCCTCTGACCACCAGGCAATCACAATCAAAATACCCTTGTCTTCTTATTTCACCAAACAAAAACGACACATAACCTTCATGAATATAAAGAACATTGACTATACTGCCTTCACTCATGACCTTCATTCTCTTTCAAACCCTTCTCACTCCTCAGTTTTGGACCTCATGGACTACTACAACAACAGCCTCAGTTTAATTCTGGACACTCATGCTCCATTAAAAACCCGGACTGTTACATTTACCCGTTCAGCTCCCTGGTACACTAAAAACCTCAGGGACATGAAAAGGTCTGGCCATGTTCTGGAACGTGCCTGCAAAACATCTAGCCTGACGGTGCATAAGTTGGCTTACCGGGAACATCGGCGATCTTATGCTAAAGCTCTCACTGCGGCTAGGTCAGAACATTAGTCTACAATCATCAACAATAACCCAGGAAACTCAAAACAACTCTTTTCCACTATTAAACATCTCCTTTCACCACAGATCTCCTCATACTACACTCCAACAGTTGAAAACTGCAACTTGTTTCTTGATTTCTTCAGCTCCAAAATTCATAATATTCGTTCTTCTCTCTCACATCCACACATTTCCAGTTATGATACTCCAAAAACACCCATTACACATCAACTCTCCAACTTTTTGCTCACGACGCAGCAGGAGGTCGAGAAGATTATCCGCACTTCAAAAACTTCTACTTGGACCCCCTCCCCTCTTCTTAAAATCATGCCGAATCAATTAGTCTCCTTATAACCTAAATAATAAACTTATCTCTTGAAACAGGCAACATTCCAACACCTCTTAAAATAGCTCTCTTCAAACCTCTTCTCAAAAAAACCAGCTCTGGACCCTGTACCTCTGTCAAACTATCGCCCCATCTCAAACCTCCCATTCATATTCAAAATACTTGAAAAAGTAGTTTCATTTCAGCTCCATACTTATCTCAAATCTAACAGTCTATATGAAAAATTACAATCTGGTTTTTGCCCATCCCACAGCACAGACACAGTGCTCATCAGTCACTAACGACCTACTGATGACTTCTGACTGCGGTTCCACATCCCTCCTCATTCTTCTCGACCTCTCTGCTGCCTTTGACACCGTTGACCACAACATCCTCCTCCACCGTCTCCAGCACTACATTGGCCTCTCTGACACTGCCCTTCACTGGTTCCACTCTTACCTTACTGAAAGGACAGAGTACGTGGTCCTGGGGAATACTAAATCCAGACCCCACACAGTCACCTGTGGGATTCCCCAGGGCTCAGTACTCGGTCCAACCCTCTTCACCATCTACATGCTTCCCCTTGGGTGTGTCGTCAACAGGCATAGAATTAACTTCCACTGCTATGCTGATGACACACAACTCTACCTCAAAGTTGCTCCTTCTGGGTCCCCCTCTGCCACTGTCAACCGCCTAAGCTCCTGCCTGGAGTAGATAAAGTCGTGGATGAGTCAAATCTTCCTGCAGCTGAATGGCTCAAAAACTGAAGTCATTCAAACTGGTACCTCTCAACAACTTCTCTCTTCCCCATCACATCCATTTCACTATTTGGTCATAACATTCCCCTCTCTCCCTCAGTCACCAACCTTGGGGTCAAGTTTCAAAACTTCCTTCTTCCACCTCCATAATATTTTAAAACTCTGTTCCTCTCTTTCCCTCCCGGCTGCAGAGAAGCTCGTCCATGCCATTGTCTCCTCCAGGTTGGATTAATGTAACGCACTCCTCATCGGGATCCCTGGCAAGAGCATTCAGAAGCTCCAGTATGTACAGAACAGCACTGCCAGGGTCCTGATGGGAGTGCGGAAACACGAGCACATCCCCCCCATCCTTTGCACTCTGCACTGGCTTCCTGTTCACCTCCGTATTGAGTAAAAGATCCTTCTCCACACCCATAACTGCCTGCACGGTGAGGCCCCCACTTACCTCACAGAACTGCTCACACCAAACACCTCAGCCAGGACCCGGTCAGGCCAACAGCACCGTCTAGTCCCACCTAGGACACGGCTCAAGACCATGGGAGACAGGGCCTTTGAGGCAGTTGCCCCCCGTCTGTGGTATGCCCTACCCGACCAACTTAGGGCCCCACAGTGGATGTTTTTAAGAAATACTTAAAACCTTCCTTTGTAGAAAATCCTACAAGTCTGTTTTAAAATTTATTTTCTTTTTAAAATTGTAAATTGTAATGTGTTGTTGATTTCACTCTATGGCACTTTGAGAATTGGAGTCAAATGTAAAGTGCATTATAAATAAAAATCTATACGTCCATCCAGTCAGGCCGACTCTAAATGAAAGCCATCATTCTGCAACACAGGGGGGTGCACCACCAGTATAGAGTTCACCGAACCACCGTTAGGGTGTTGTGAAGAAGGGTTTCACCGAACTACTGTTAGGGAGTCATGAATAAAAAAGGTCTTCAGGCGCAGGACCAAAGCCCTCATCAGTGTTGGAGTTAGTGATGAGGGAATGGACAAACCCATGGGAATGTGCTTCCCTGGGTATTACCCCCAACTAAATGTTGGTATCATCCTCCCAAGGTCGGTAAGTCCCCAAGTCGAAACTTCGACACATAGTCTGTGTTTCGACTTTAAGGGAACTTAAGTTCAGACACTTTTAGTAGCACTGTGTTTTTTTATTCTAACACATTGAAGACCAGTAGGTTTACCTGGTTAATACATATAGAGAATTGTAATAAAACAGTTATATATAGAGAATTATAATAAAACAGAATAAAATAAATGCTAAATAATATGTACAAAAATGTGAAACCGTACCTTGTGAATGTGGCGAAATTTCAGAGAAGGGGGTGAAGAACGGATGGCAGAAAACATTATGGGAAAAAGTTAACTTTTTCGTGATATTTCATGAATTACGAACACCAACACAAACCCAAGCACATGCATGGACAGTACTGATAGCATATGTAAAGGGATGAAGAGAGAGCTTCTGAGAAGGCGTCATGGGTATGATCTGTGCTATAAAACAAGTTAGAGTCAAAGCGCCCTAAAAGAAATAACCTTGACTCTAACTTTTGTTATAACACATTATCGGTAATCCGTACCACTGTACAATGAAATAACAACAGAAATGCTCCCAACTAGTGAAGGCACTGACGGTCTGCACTCTGCATAAGCTGTTTAATACACATATAGACTATTTTCAGTTTACCTAAGATTATGTTTAGAGTGCATTTTACAATAACATGTTTATAGCCCTTATTTTCCCTCCCAGGAAACGCTCTGTCTCAGGCGGAATCTAAGTTAACAATTAGATACAGAACAGATAGATGAACATAAATTAGATATATCAGCATGCTGGATGGTACAATAAGAAAACACAAGTATTCTTGTTCCTCTCTGAGTCCCACACCTTCCTGAAAGGCTCCACTTTTTTAAGGGGTAAGGACTGCGTCCTGCACTTGATCTTGGTGAATCTATATGAGGAGCTTCCAATGAGGGGAAAGGATTGTACATCTTTGTAGATTGTAGATGTTGTTCAGAAGCATGTATTCTGATAGGGCATTCAACAGTCACACTTGATAGATTACATGAGACCTGCAGGAGAGAGTGAAACCAGCTGCAGGTAATCTTCAGAATTCTGCGGCCTCTTGGTGTTAAAGGGTACTGTGTGTATGGTCGTCCTAATGGGGAAAATGGTTAACCAGGCAATATCACATACACTAGTATTGTTTGGACATGTCCCATGACATGTTGAAGACCAGTGGAGGAACTAGAAGAGGCCTTTATTGAATTAAAGCAATATACAAATATTACATACAGTAAACTTATAATAGTTAACTATGATGCTTATAGCTACATGAGTATGACAGTCTTCTGATCATTGACATCCACAAAGAGTAAACGTAATGCCATAGTTATATGATTTAATGATTATTTTAAATAATGTTAAAACCTTGATAAATGACTAATCCGTCATTGGAGAACATGGCTAGCCTCATACCACAACATTATTACTGTACAACCACAGTGAAGTGAAGTGACATTAGGGCCAAGTAAGGAGTGACCTATAGAAGGAATTTGTGCTCTGCATTTACTCCACCCAAGTGCACACACACAGCAGTGAACACAAACCACGAGCAGTGGGCATCCATGTGGGCAGCAAGGGGAAACTGGTGACTTGCTCAAGGTCACCACAGTAATGGTTGTCACAGGTGGGAGAGAGTTTCAACACTCATCCCACCTTTGACTCCCAGTGGATCACCTTATCCACTAGGCCATGACTGCCACAGTGATATCTATAGGTAAACATAGGTGTAAACATGGTCTGTTGGACAAGAAACAAACTGAAAGTTTAGCAGTTCCCTTACAGTCGAGAACGCAGACGATTGTCGAGTTCTTCCACTTTGGGACTTACCGATCCTGGGAGGTGGTACCGAGCATTTAACGGCCAAATTAATTGATTTGCAAGTGTAGATTATTAGCAATCAGCCGCTCTATAATAGGAGTGCTTGCCTCTACACTCATTCTACTTTCTTCCTCGGAGCGAATGGTGGTGCCATCCTCTGAATTTCGATGCTTTCTATACAAGCTGAAATATCATAAGGTTGCGTACGGTGTTGTTCTGTGCCTGTCAGTCTCTTCAGTTTTACCCATATTCGTCCTTTTTTCATGGCGATGGGTAAAATCCTGGCGTCCTTTTCTCCTGGCTTCGGTGTTGCTTCGGCTTCACCGTTGTCTCAGTATGACCCTATAGATGATCTGCTGTCCATCGCAGCATTGGAAGGGGCGCCTTCTTCCGCGTCCTCCGACTCCGTGTTGCCGCCCTCCGGGGTTGCAGGGGAGGAGAGGCCGGAAGTCTCGGCGATGCTCTCCAAGGCCGCGGCGGCGATCGGTTTAGAGGTGCCCCCACCTTCTGAATCGGCGCCGTCGCGGTTGGATGACTGGTATTATGGATGACTGGATACTCCCTGCGCACCCCCCGTACCTTTCTTCCCGGAGGTGCATGAGGAGCTACAAAATTCTGGCAGGCTCCCCTGTCTGCAAGGGTTCGTACCTCCTTCCCTATCACCACTTTGGCGCAAGCCGTAGCTAGGGGTACCTGGCGCTTCCGCGGGTGGAGCAGGCTATCACCTACTCGGCTGCGGGTCAAGCTGCGGCTGCACTGCATGCCATGGCGACCTTCCAGGTCTATCAGGCCAAGGTCCTTCGTGAAATGCACCAGAGTGGTGGCGACCCCGAGTCTTTACAAGACTTGTGCTCGGCTACGGACCTCACCCTTTGGGCCACGAAGTCTGCAGCCCAGAGTATTGGTCGCACGATGTCCACCCTAGTGGTCCAGGAACGCCATCTATGGTTGGAGGAGGCGTCGATGCTAACCGAGGACCGTAACAGGTTCCTCGATGCGCCTGTGACACCTGATGGCCTCTTTGGCGCCGCCGTGGATGACTCTGCGTCGAAGGTCTCCACAATCAGGCAGCGGGCGGAGGGTCTGGGCAAGCTGATGGTTCCGCGCTGTAACAAGCTCAGTTCTGAGACGCTCAGTGTGACACCCTCTCCGCCTGCCTGACCCCAGAGAGAGTGCACCCCGCCATGGTCTAAGACTCGAGAAAGACCCCTGCACGGCGGCGCGCACAGTCATCCTCAGAGGGTTCTCGGAAGCAGACGAGGGCTTCTTCTTGTAAGAAGCGCCCCTGAGGATGGCGGCTTGGGAAGATGTAAGATCTTTCAGGGTCTCAACATCGACCCGACTCCCTCTGGATTGGGGGGAGGCCACCACACGCACCTCGCTGCCGACCTCCGGGTTGGCGGCACCTACTGTGTCAAAGAAAGATAAAACACTCTTCCCAAGAATAACGGCCTTGCATGCCCTCACGTCGGGGATACCTCTTCCTCATACGTTGACGAAGACCCCGACACCGGGGCTCCGTTGCCCCGGTCGGTGGACATGGCGGCAGTAGCCCCCCTGGTGATTCCGCTTCAAAGCCCGCATCCGTGCGGCCCCGCCTTCATCGGCACGTCTGACGCAGGACATCAGTTCTTGGGTCCTTCGGACAATCCGGCTGGGTTATACCATTCAGTTCGTAAAACCCCCCAGGTTTTGAGGAGTTCTAGAGACCCCTGTACCACGGTCAGGTGCCTCACTCCTGCGAGAGGAGATCGACCCTTTTGTCAACTCCCTCCAGTGCAAAAGACTACTTTTCTCGGTATGGAGCTGGACTCCGTGAACATATGGGCGCTGCTCAAGGCAGAGCGCGCCCGAGCCCTGCTGCCTGCCCTAGACCTCGTGTCTCAGCGGCGAGCGGTCCCACTGACAGCTTTTTAGAGGCTCCTGGGGCATATGGCAGCTGCAGCCCCAGTGATTCCACTCTGGCTCCTGCATATGCGACCCCTTCAGCACTGGCTTCGTCCCTCAAGGCCTGGAGGTGTGTGACATTCCTGCGAGCAGGAGTCCGCGTGGCCGGGACTCCTCACCGCGTGGTAGTCAGCACAGACTCCCTGACAGGCTGGGGCGCCGTGTGCAGTTCCCATCGAGAGTCCAGTTCCCGACACCAATCTCGATGGCACATAAACCTTCTCGAGCTAGTTTCAGTGCAGCGCTTCAGGGCGCTCCTGCTTCAGTGTCACGTGCTTGTCAGGACAGACAGCATGACGGTGGTTGCATATATATGGAACCCGCCACCTACACTATCTCGCCCAACGACTGCTCCGGTTTTGTCGCTTCAAGCTGTTCACATCCCCGGTGCTCAGAACAAGACCGCGGATGCGCTGTCGAGGTTCGAGCCAACCGCAGGGGAATGGCGTCTCCACCCGCTGGCCGTCCAGCAGATTTGGGACAAGTTCGGGGTGCCTCCCAGGAGAACGCCCACTGCCAGCTTTTTTATTCCCTATCCTCCTGGCTTTTATTCTCTGGCTCCTCTCGGGATAGACGTGCTGGCACATCGCTGCCCCAGGAAGAAACACCTATACGCGTTTCCCCCAGTGAGCCTACTATCGCACGTACTGTGCAAAGCCCAGGAAGACGAGCCCGACTTGCTTTTGGTTAGGCCCAAGTTCGTCGATTGGTGTTCTTCCCACCGGGAAGACCCCAGGACGTGTCCTATCAGAGTCGTGCTGACCTTCCTCCAGGAGGGGTTTGATCGGGGACTGTCCCCTTCATCCCTGAAGGTCTACACAGCAGCGATTTCCTTCTTCCACCTTCGGGTCGAAGGGAAATCGATCGGCAGCCACGATCTGAGGTTGAGATTTCTCCAAGGAGCCAGACGGCTTCGTCCCTCTAGGCCCCCCTCTGTTCCCTCTTGGGACCTCTCCATCGCCCTAAGAGGGCTGAGGATGTCCCCTTTTGAGCCTTTGGCCCTTACAGATTTGCGAGCCCTCTCGTTGAAGATGGCTCTTCTGTTGGCCTTAGCGTCCCTCAAGAGGGTTGGAGATCTCTGTCCGCCGATGAAACCTATACGTATCAGACCCAGGCCCGGATTCATCCCCAAGGTCCCGTCACTCCCCCTTCGGGATCAGACGGTGACCCTGCAGGCCCTGCCCCATGAGGAAGCAGACCCAGCCCAGGGTACTCTCTGTACAGTGCGTGCCCTTCGGCTCTACTTGGATAGAACCCAGGAGTTTCGTAACTCTCAGTAGCTCTTCATTTGTTTTGCGGGCCAGCATAAGGGGTACGCTGTGTCCAAGCAGCGGTTAACAGGTTGGATTGTGGAGGCTATCCAGCTGGCTTACCAGGCGAGTGATGTACCCTGCCCTCTAGTCAAGCTAAGGGCGCACTCCACCCGCGGCATTGCCGCCTCGTGGGCTTTAGCCAAGGGGGTCTCACTCACCGACATTTGATGAGCTGCAGGCTGGTCAACACCCCTAACCTTCATCAGGCATTACTGCCTTGATCTAGGCACCGTGCCTTCGGCGGGGCTAAGTGGTGGCAGCTAACCCGTCGGCACAGGTGGGGGCAATACCCATGGATGACCATCCCCATGGGTCTGTCGAACATCCTTTCCCTCATCTCCAACTCCAACACCGATGAGGGCTCTGGTCCGGAACTGACTTCGGTCGGGTCCGGATTTGGATGTGCTGCTCCTGCAGACCATTTTATTCACGACTCCCTAAAGGTGGTTCGGTGAACTCCTTCTTTCACGACCCCCTATCGGCGAACTCTATCCTCCCCCCACGCGGCATCTGACTGGAAGGAGCAGTCAGTTTTGCTAGGTGCTGGTAGTGAAGGTTTTGCCGTTAGGCCTGACCCCTACAGAACTCGGGTCTGGACTTTGACACCATTGGGTGCAGAACGATGCTTTCGTCTTTCCCCGCCTGTCTTGGCCGGAGAGACATGAACTCGCTGGTAGCCCTCTTCATGTCTTAAAGCGATCTCCGCGCACCTCTGTTCCACATCAGAGGTGCACTCCTTCTGGTCGCCCTGCTGTACAGCACCTGCGACTACCCCGCAATAGATTTATTCCGGGCTAAAGGGCAGAAGGAGACTCCCAGTCTTACACCTGGCTATATCTAACCTTAACAGCTTAGAGTCAGACTGACTGGATGGACTTGAGGCATGGCGTTATGGTTAAAGTTCCCATAGTCGAAGAACGTGACATTCGTCTGCGTTCTCGACTGTAAGGGAACGTCTAGGTTACCTTACATAACCCCCGTTCCCTAAAGGAGGGAACGCAGACGCTCCCATGCTATACTGCCGCCCAAGTCGCTGAATCTGAGGTGCTGAGAGGTAAGTGGGTTCGGCTCCTCGGAAGAAGAAGAATGAGAAGAAGCGCTCCTCTTATAAAGCGGCTGATTGCTAATCATCTACACTTGCAAACCAATTAATTTGCCCGTTAAATGCTCGGTACCACCTCCCAGGGTCGGTAAGTCCCATAGTCGAAGAACTCGACATTCGTCTGGGTTCCCTCCTTTAGGGAACGGGGGTTACGTAAGGTAACCTAGACGTTTTCTTGGGCTGGTAGACCATCAAGTTTGTCTAGTGACAACCTGATCAATGAACCTACCTGCCTGAGGATCTAAGCCTTCTGGGTGGTAGGCTCTACGCATCAGATCTACGCAGGCAGCTTTATGGGTGAGATAGATGTAGAGGATCTGGAGTCACTGCAGGGTCCAGCCACACGATAATGCAACGTATGAGGGTGCTGTGATGATTGTTTTCAAGACATCATCCCCATGAGCTGTGCAGCCTTTCTTTTTTTTTTAAATCACATGATTGTATTTTGAGGGTTATTATTAATTTGTTGTTGATGCTTATGTTTGTTATTTGTGTTATGTGGAAACATGCTTTGATTTTGATTGGGTTATTGTTTACATTGCCCTGCTGACATCATTCCCTCCATTTCCTTCCCATGGTCTGGAGTAAACCAATATGAGGTTGAGAGGGGGGGGGGGTTGTAAAACTATTTATATTTATGTGAGAATTTTAACTATGAATATGAAATGTGGATTATTTTAATGTATATTTAATAAGGTCAAATATAAGTGTAGAGACGTGTTTTTGGTATATAAGCTGATACTAAATTAAACAATTGTGTAATCGCCTTTGTCCCCTCCACTTGGTATGCCCCAGTTATGTCTAATGTAGGACTGTGGATAAAAGGAGGGGAAAGCTGAGCTCATGAGGCTAGTTTGTTGCCTCAAAGGGTACGTGGAACTGGATTTGTCACAAACCTTTTCTCGTGTGAGATTACTTTATTTGAAAGCATCTACACAGTGTTCTGTCGTGAGTTTAGACATTTAGTTTGGGAAGAAGTTTAGTTAATTAGGTTTTTGCTCTTTAGCACATTTTTATTTTTATTATCAGGTGTTTTTGTTACTTTATTTATTTGGTTTTCGGTTTTTGTTTGTTCCTGTATCACGTGGTGGAAAATAAAATCTCAAAAATCTGCATTCAGCTTGTCCTCGGACTCTCCTTTCTCCGCCCTTGGCTCTCGGAAACCACATTACGACAGGTGCCCTCTGTAAAAGGTACAAATGACCGGGGCTCCACAGGTTGGATGTAGAGACTTGGCCAGTGCTGTGGTGTTTATTATCCAGGACAGAGGAGCATGCTTCATTTGAAATCAGATCCCGCCACAGTTGTGCCATCAGCAATTTATACAGAGGTTGAAAGAAGAGAGAAGTGAAAAGAAGGGGGCTTAGTACACCTCCCTGAGGAGCATGGTGTTGAATGCAACAATTCTGCATTTGTTACATTTGTTAATAGCAACCTGTAGTACAGTAGACCAGTGTCTTGTAGTTCCCTGTTATTTAGTGAAGTTTAACTGTGTAATACATGTATTCAATCTACTGCCTATTGATGCTACTCTGTGTATCACCATCACCTCTTAACTGTAATCGAAAGTTTATCTTATTTAAAGATGTGAAAATGTGTCAGTTGGCTTCTGCGCTTAGTTTGTTCATTTGTTCCACTTCAGTAATGTCTCATGGGGTTTGAATGAGGCAGAGTGTGCACTGTGACTGATGATAGAATCCATAGTCTAGTGAGTGTTCTAGTTTGCGAATCTGACTCCCAAATTGATTGGATGCTTTAATAGTTAGAGTGGTGCCGTGGCCCAGATGGCATTTCATTTTTTTGTTTAGCTGAGCTGTATGTGTAAACTTTTTAAGATTCGACACAGTTGTGTGAATGTTACAACCCCCGTGTGTTGTAATTGTTTATTATTTATATTTATAATGTACTTATGTATTTTATGTGTTTTACGCAGACATGGATCCTATTGTGAAAGAGCTTCTGTAATTGATTGACACTGGAAAGTCATACTAGCATTAAAGAAGCAAATCACTTATCCAGCCAATCACTGCTTGTGAATTAACATAAAATCATTAAGCCACACCCACTTTTTGACATAACTTTCGATGTCAAATATCTTCTAAACGGAACACAGCAGAGACATGGGGGTTGCTTTATATTATTCTAAATGCAAAGTAGATTACAACATGATGTCACTGACTCCTCCATAGCAACCAAATTGTTTACCATAGCAACTAAATTGCCCTATCTCTATCTCAGCTTAGGAAAATCATAGAAACATGGGGGTTGCTGTGTTTTATCCATATTGATATGGAGAACAATATGTTAGGTCACTGACCCATCCATAGCAACCTGACTGTTTACCATAGCAACCAATTTTGCATGTACCTATCTCAGCCTATGAGAATCATAGAGAAATGGGGGATGGATTATGTTATTGTTGCGGTATTGACATTTTAAAAAATAGGTATTAACGGCACCAACACAAGCCAACATCAAAGTTTGCATGCAAACTTTAAAGGTACGTTCACATCGAACGCTGTTCGCGCGGGAAAAAAAGCGCAACTCGCAAGTGAATGCATGAGTGTTTACTTTCTATTTGATTGCCAGAGCTGCTAAATGCACGCATGACATTCAGTTGTTGATGGGAATGTGTGGATCAGTGGGAGAAGCTACAGGTGCAGCATTGGAAAATGGCGGACGGGATTGTTAAGTTTCTATCTGCGTCACTAAGCTTTGAAATACTCCAAAACATCAAAAATGTGTTCGGGGCTGTTGCTGTAGGGGCATAGAATCCCTGCTCGGCGTGGTTCACCAACATTTCCACAGGAGCTTCAGTTTGCACCGCAGTCGCGTTCGGCGGGAGCTTCGACTGATCCAACCCCAGCTCCTAACCTGTTGCACGGGCATAAATTCTCTGTAAATAATGACCGAGAACCTCCTAACCTTATGAATGGACGGGACTTTAATAAAAAGTTAAATAACTTTTGTTTTTAACAATAAAAGCAACATGTTAAAAATGCTGTAATCATATAATGTAATTACTTTATTTGTTTAATTTAAAAATTTAGATTTATACAGTACAATATTGTATTTCTAAGTAATCTCAAATTAACTATAGATTAACTTGGTTCTAGTGAAGCAATAAACTGTAACAGTGGTTTGCTTTAGTTTTTATTACAGTATACTCATATATTAAAGTAAAATATAACTTATAGTTTTACTTGTGGGGAATATATATTCCACAGCAACAGAGTTTGAATTCTAATACTTGTTAAACAGTGGATTGATTGTAATACTGATGGTGAAACAAGTAAATCAGAGCAAATGCTAAATACAGGTAAAGTTAGAAAGTTTAAACAGAAATGATGATGTTAAAAACACCAGTGTAGTACAAACATATTTGCTGTCATGGATCTGCAATCAGTTCTGCAACTTAAGTTCTGTTCTGTCTTCTCTCCTTCTTTCAGATTGACGGTGGAGACTCCAACCTGGTCATCATCAGCATCTTCATTGCTGGTATTTCCTGAGATTCCAAGATTGTCTCAGATGCTGGGACTGCAGTCTGGAACTGTTTGGTGGAGCAGTTTATGGCTGGACTCTTCACTGATGAATGGAGGTCCATTACTGAAGGTTGTTTGGTGGATGAGTTAATGGCTGTGCTCCTCACTGATGAATGGAGGTCCATTGCTGAAGGTTGTGAGGAGAAGAGAAGTCTCTTTGGAGGTCCTGCTCTGCCTGGAAGCACTAGACAAATATATTAAAGGGTTTCTCTTGAGCCCAGCTGATGGTTTCATTAAAGCCTTGTTTCGAACTCTAGTGAGTTCCATGATTCATGAAATGTTCTTGTTTTCAAAGAATAAATGGAGTCAACCTTCAAATAAAACCCGTGTCTCAGCTTTTTTCTCATTACACAACACCAGTCCAATCACACAAAGCAAAGGTGTATTTATTGTATGTGTATTTAAAGTACAATATCATTAAAATAAATGTCCAAATGTTTGGAATAAATTCCTTTTGTAGCGATGAAATTGTATTTCATTTACAGATATCAAGTTCACATTTAATTACACTCATAAAATTTTTTATCTATTTTATTACTTTTTTAAAAGATCATATTTTACAAGATCCTTTCTGCCATAAATAAAATCTTGCTTGAAAATGGAGGGCTGAACTTGTTCCCTTTCAGTCGAGACGCAGACGATGTCGAAGTCTCGACTATGGGTGGAGACATCCTGAAAGTGGGTGGAGCCGAATATTTAACGGGCAAATTAATTTGCGAGTGAAGTTGATTAGCAATCAATTGATCAATCAACTGCTCTATAAGAGCAGAGCGTAGCTCTACACTCATTCTGCCTTCTTCCTCTGAGCGAATGGTGGTTGCTTGCATTTCGACGCTCTTACAAGCTGAAATATCAAAGGTTGCTTACCTCTGCGCTTGATGTGCTGTTGCTAGCCCAGATAGCTACGCCATCTTATCGCGGCACCTCTGATTCCCAGCTAGAGCCTGTCAGTACTTTCAGTTTTTGTCCTGTAACGTCCGTTTTTCACGACGATGGGCAAAATCTGTAGTTCTCCTGGCTGTGATGATCTCATTGGAAGACGATCACGAGAAAAGCACGGAGCCTTTGGCTTTAAACGCACCGTGTTGCTCCCGTGAAGCGAGAATATGAGTGTGAGCTCTGCAGCGCTCATCCTCGCCGCACACTGAGGTACAGGAGGTTCTTTAGGGGAAAGGACATCGGAGCTCTGGCTCCCGGTGCTCCTGTGAACCGGTTAGTTCCTCCGAGGCCTTAGCTGATGGCGTGGGGCTAGTGACGTCAGGCGATCCCTCGCGTCATCCCCACACTTCAGGCGTGCGTTCCGTCTGATCTGCGGGTGAATCGAGCGATGCCCTGCATTGCTCGGTTCCTCGTATGATTCTCAGATGATCTGCTCCCATCACAGCATCGGAAGGGGCGCCGCCTTCTGTACCTTCGCGTTTCGTCTGCCGCCTGTGCCGCAGCAAAATCGAGGTCAGAAGTTGCTGCGATGCACTCTAAACCGCGCAGCGATTGTCTCGGGGGCTCCGCCTCCTGATGCAGCGCCGCAGCGTTGGGATGATTGGTTCACGACAAGCGCCGGGATTCGTCCCCGCGCTTTGCTGGTTCCTCTCTCTCCAGAGATGCATGAAGAGCTTAAAACTGACAGACTCCCCCATCTGTGAGGGTTAGAAGCTCCTCCCCCTTCATCACTCTGGTGCTTGCAGCAGCTAGGGGACACTCAGCAATTCCACGAGCAATTCCCCGATTATGCTGCGGCTTGGTGATTTTGTCAGAGTATTTCTTCCAAAACCGGGAAGTTTTTTGTCAGCCCTGATGACAAAAGCTTTTTCGGTTGCGGTTAAGCTGCTGCAACTCTCATGTCATTGCGGTAAAATCCTCTGTGACATGTACCAGGGTGGTGGCAGCCATCAGTCTGTTCAAGACTTGCGCTTTGCATCTGATTTTGCCCTTCGGGCTACGAAATCGGTAGCGCACAGGCTGCACGATGTCCACACTGTGGTCCAGGAACGCCATCTGCGGTTTATGATGTCCGAGGACCGCGCGCGGCTCCTGGACTCTCCTTTTTTCCCAGATGGCCTGTTTGGCATCGCCGTGGAGACTTTGCGTCGAAGGTCTCCACGATCAGGAAGCAGATGGAGGGTCTGGGCGAGCTGATGGTTCCGCGCCATAACAAGCGCGGGCTAGATCGCTCGGTATGGAGATCTCTCCGTCTGCCAGACGCCAGAGAGAGCGCCCCCTGCCATGGTCAAACCTCCGGCCAAGAGCTCGAGGAGGACCCCTGCTGGACGAAAGGCGCAGTCATCCTCAGAGGGTTCTCGGAAGCAGATGAGGGCTTCTTCCCGTAAGAAGCGCCCCTGAGGCTGACAACTCAGGAAGATGCGAGATCTTTCAGGGTCTGTTCTTTAACCCAACTCCCCTGGAGGGGGGGAGGCCACCACACGCACCTCGCTGCCGTCCTTCGGGATGGCGGCACCTACCGCGCTAGAAAGATCTAACTCCCTTCCTGAGTATAACGGACTCATCAGCCTACCCATCGGGGACGCACCCTCCTCAGCTATTAACGAGGACCCCGACACAGGCACGAGCTCCGCAGGCCCAGTCAGTGGATGTGGCGGCCCCGGCCCCCTACAAACCACAGACTTGTCCCCAGGGCCCCGCCCTGGTGATTCCGCCACTAAGCCCGCATCCTTGCAGCCCCGCCAGGGGTTTCATCGGCACGTCCGTCGCAGGACCACTGACAGCTTGCCTGGGAGCCCGGCGGAAGCTTCCCGGGATCAGCCAGTGGATCCTCCGGACCATCCGGCTGGGTTTCACGATCCTTTCGTGAACCCCCCAGGTTTTCGAGGCGTTTTAGAGACCCCTGTCCGCTGGTCAGGAGCCTCACTCCTGCGAGAGGAGATCACTGCCCCTTTGAACAAAGGCGCAGTCGAGCCGGTCCCTCCAGCCGATGCAGAAAGAGGCTTCGTCAGCCGTTACTTTCTGGTCCCCATAATATCTGGCGGGTTGCGACCAATCCTGGATCTGAAACGTCTGAATCGGGGCCTGGCCCAGCTCCGATTCCGGGTGTTGACGATCCGCAGCCTTCTGCCATGCGTTCGTCCTGGGGATTGGTTCGCCACCTTAGACCTGAAGGACGCGTACTTCATGTGGCTAGAGCAAGCATCACAGACCCTTCCTCAGGCTCTGTTACGAAGGCCAAGCCTACTAGTACCAGGTCCTGCCCTTCAGCCTGCCCTCTCCCCACGCACCTTACTAAGGTGCTCCGGGCTGCCCTTGCCCCGCTACACCGGGCAGGCATCCGTATCCTGGATTACCTGGACCACTGGCTGGTGCCAGCCTAGTCCAGGGACCAGTTAATCATACAGAGGGACTGAGTGCTCATGCACCCCGGCCACTAGGTTTTCAGGTCAACTGAGAAAAAAAGTCGTCTTACTTCGGTCCAGGCGACTGTTTTTCTCGGTTTGTAGCTGAACTCAGAGAACAATAGGGTGCGACTTACGGCAGAGCGCACACGAGCCTTGCTGTCCGCTCTTACAGCTGCGTCAACTCCACGGACGGTCAAACTGAAGGGATTCAGAGGCTCCTGGGGCATATGTCAGCCACAGCCCTGGTGACTCCGCCCGGGCTCCTGCATATGCGACCGTTTCAGCTATGGCTTCGTTCTCGGGTTCTGAGTTGGGCATGGCGCAGAGACCAGCTTCAGTTGTCACTGACACCTCGCTGTCTCTCGTCCCTGTAACCCGGGAGGGCGTGTCCTTCCTGCTCTCCGGGGTTCCCTGGGTAAGGGGGGAACTCCGGTTGCTTGGTTGTGACCATGGTTCCTCTTGGACAGGTTGAGGCGCCGTGTGCGGTTCCCATCAAGCGTCCGGTGCCTGGACCCGACGCACTTCTCGATGGCACATCAACCGTCTCAAGCTAGCGGCAGGGATACTGGCTTGCGGCGCCCCCGGCCGCCCCTACGCCAGTGCTTGTCAGGACGGACAGCACGACGGTGATTGCTTACATCATCCCCCTAGGAGGTGTTCGCTCTCACCACCTGCACTACTTCGCCCAACGCCTGCTCCTGTGGAGTCGGAGCAGACTCTTGTTGCTCAGGGCCGTTCATACCCCGGCGCTTCGAACAAGACCGCATATCGCTGTTGAGGTTCAAGCCGGCCACAGGGGAATGGCGACACCACCCCCTGCCTGTCCAGCAGATATAGAGCGTGTTCGGGGAGGCACACTAGATTTGTTTGCCTCTCACGAGAACACCCACTGCCAGCTTCTTAATTCCCTGTTCCTGGCTCCTCTCGGGGACGGACGCGCTGGCACATCGCTGACCCAGGAAGAAACACCGAGACGTGTTTACCCCCAGTGAGCTTTCTAGCACAGGTGCTGTGCAAGGCCGGGGAGGACGAGCTTGAGCTGCTTCCTGTTGCGCCGAGTTGGCCCAACACAGCATGGTTCTAGATACTCTCGTCGCTCGTGACAGTCCCTCCCTGACTGATCCCCCTGAGACCCGATCTCTCACTCAAGGGGGGTGGGGATCAGGCACCCGTGACCGGTTCTCCCTACGGTCACGGTGGACCCCCAGCCTCTACCGCCCACGGTATCGAGGTCTCTAGACCATGTGTTAGCCCCCTCCTTAGGTTGAGCTACGCTGGCAAGTGGGGTCGGTTCATCGAGTGGTGCTCTTCCCAGCAGGAAGATGCTAGGACATGTCCTAGTCGTGTTGACCTTTCTCCAGGAAGGGTCCGATCGGGGGCTGTCCCTTTCGTCCCTGAAGGTCTACGCAGCTGCGATTTCCTTCTTCCACCTCCGGGTCGAAGGGAAATCAGTTGGCAGCCACGATCTGACGTTGATATTTCTCCAAGGGGCCAGACGGCTACGTCCCTCCAGGCCCCCCTCTGTACCCTCTTGGGACCTCTCCATCGCCCTGAGAGGGCTGAGGATGTCCCCGTTTGAGCCTCTTGCCCTCGCAGACCTGCACGCCCTCTCCCTCAAGACGGTGCCTTTGCTGGCTCTGGCATCGCTCAAAAGGGTTGGAGATCTCCAAGCACTGTCCGCCGACGAAAACTGCCTGGAATTCGGCCCTGAGGATTCTCTGGAGCGAATCAGACCCAGGCCCGGGTTCATCCAGACGGTGACAATGCAGGCCCTGCCCCGGGAGGAGGCAGACCCAGCCCAGGGTACACTCTGTCCAGTGCGCGCCCTTCGGCTCTACTTGGACAGAACCCGGAAGTTTTGTAACTCTCAGCAGCTCCTCATATGCTACCACGGCCAGCGCAAGGGGTACGCTGTGTCGAAGCAGCGGATAGCGCATTGGATTGTGGAGGCTATCCAGCTGGCTTGCCAGGCGAGTGATGTACCCTGCCCTCTAACGAAGCTGAGGGCCCATTCCACCCGCGGCATCGCCGCCTCGTGGGCACTGGCCGAGTTGGTCTCACTCGCCGACATATGTCGAGCTGCGGGCTGGTCGACACCCCAAACCTTCATCAGGCATTACTGCCTTGACCTAGGCGCTGTGCCTTCTGCTGTCTTGAGTGGTAGCAGTGACCCGCTGGCACAGTAGGGGATAATACCCATGGATGCACATCCCCATGGGTCTGTCGAACATCCGCTCCCTCATCACCAACTCCAATACCGATGAGGGCTCTGATCCGGGGCCTAAGCACCACTAGGACCCCCGCATCAAGGATGTGCTGCGCCTGCAGGTTCCTAGTCCTACGGGAAGGAACCTTTTTTCACGTCTCCCGTATGGTGGATCGGTGAACTCTATCCTCCCACCCACTCGGCATCTGACTGACGCGGAGCAGTCAGCTCTGCTAGGTTCTGTAGTAAGGTTTTGCCGCTGGGCCTGATCCCTACAGAACTCGGGCCGGACTTGCGGACCCCCCCTATCTGGGTGGCCCAATCCGTGTTCTCTATACAAAGCCCCTTTTCAGGTGAGTTGTATTACCCCGTTTCCGTTCCGTCCCCTACCTGGGCGGGGAACGATGGCTTTTCAGTGTTTCCCCTAGGATCATGGCCTTGGGGGGGGGGGTGTTATGGGTGGTGCGGCAAAACACTCACACAAACACTTAATAGTGTTTATATGTTTCTTTTAATTGCAGTATACCAATATATTATAATGTCTGAATAATTACAGTACAATAACTAAACAACTGTACACTGAACTAAACACTAAACATCAGATTTATTTTATAGAATTATTCACAAAGTGTGCAGCTTTTGTCACTGCAGTGCATCTTTCTGGGCTTCTGAAAGAACATTTCTAGAGCATCTTGGTATGGATAGTCTAAAACTTCTGGCCCATTTATTGAGATCCGCATGCAGGCTGCAAGATGGTCCCCTTGCAGCCTATTGTGAATGTCTGTTTTGACCTGTAAATACATTAACTGTTAGGCTTTAAAAGTGATAACTGATAGTAACAACAGTAAAAATCAACTTAACATAGTGATAGTTTAAAGCAGGAAATGCCATTGTATAACTAACTAGCTAGCTATTAATTAAGCAATTTATTTATCAATTCGTTCATTCATGCATGTGTGTATTTACTTACTTACCAAGATCAGTCTTGTACAGCCAGGGGGAGTATTTCGCCTCCGACAGCCAAGCTGGGTCAAAACCTGTCGTTCTGTGGTTTGATTCGGAGTAGGAAAGCTACACTGGCTGCTGCTCGCAGCAGAACACGTGTTGTCCTCGTCACCACCTTGGGAGCGTTTAAAGCGCGGTCTCTGTCCGCTGATGTGTGTGTGTGCGCACACATCGGAGCGGAACTCCGCGGTGCGCGCGCATCGGGGCGGAACTCCGCCGTGCACGATACGGAGGACAATTGTAAACGCGCAAACGTTGAGACAGAAATTACATGCCATCATATAAATAACATAATGCTATTTAGTTTAATAAAAGAAAAAAGCAAAGACCTGTTATATATAAATTACTTCTGTCGTTTTTAGACTAAAATAAAATAAAATTAACTTGACCTTCAAGGGGGGCGGGGGGTGCCGTTGGGGGGGGGGCGCCCCCCTAATATAATGGTAAGGGAAACTGCTTTTCGATTCCGCCCCCTTTTATAGCCGGCGGAACGCTTTATCGCTTACTGGATGCCCTCTTCAGGTCCCGATGCAAGCCTCCGCGTGCCCCTGTTCCACATCAGGGGCACACCCCTTCTGGTTGCCCTGCTCTTGAGCTCCTCAGCAGATTGCAACGACCCCGCAATAGACTAATGTCCGGGCTTAGGGGCAGAAGGAGTTCCCGACCAGGCGCCTGACTAATACCTAACCTTTGCAGCTTAGAGTCGGCCTGGTTGGATGGACTTGGTCATGGCCCTTTCGAGGGAGTTCCCATAGTCGAGACTTCGACATCGTCTGCGTCTCGACTGAAAGGGAATGTCTAGGTTACATACGTAACCCGCGTTCCCTGAAAGAGGGAACGCAGATGTTCCCTTGGCCATGTACTTCAAGTCGCTGCTCTGAGGTGCCGTAGAGGTAAGTAGGTTCGGCTCCTCGGAAGAAAGCAGAATGAGTGTAGAGCTACGCTCTGCTCTTATAGAGCAGTTGATTGATCAATTGATTGCTAATCAACTTCACTCGCAAATTAATTTTCCAGTTAAATATTTGGCTCCACCCACTTTCAGGATGGCTCCACCCATAGTCGAGACTTCGACATCGTCTGCGTTCCCTCCTTCAGGGAACGCGGGTTACGTATGTAACCTAGACGTTTTTAATACAAGGAGTATTTAAGTTGTTCTTAATCGTGTTTGGTATGGTTTATAGTCAATAAATTATAGTGTGTTTGAATTACAGGATTTTGTGTTGAGTATTTGATAGCTTGCTTTTGAATTAATTTTCTTCTAGTTATACTTCCTCAATGTGCGGTCGGAGAGCTCGTCCCATCTTGCAAGCTAGAGGTCGTAACAGTAAAGAACAGTAGTAATCTTCTAAGTTCAGCACCCTCACATGACTATACGTTTTACATATTTAACATTAAGAGTTTCATGATTGCCGCACGACTTCCATTTGCATGTGCTATATAAGACATGTTTTGTTGGCTGTTCTGTGTTCCATTCATTCATTCATTCATCCATTTTCCAACCTGCTTATTCCCTTTTGGGGTCACTGAGGTCTGCTGGGCCTATCTCCAGCGCACATTGGGCGAGAGGAGGGGGTACACCCTGGACAGGTCGCCAGTCCATCGCAGGTTCTGTGTTCCAGTTTCTCTATATTTTCATAAAAATTTTGTTGTTCATACATGACTAACACGTTTATGGTAACCGCCCCTTATTCATAAACTGATATTGTATTTATAAAAAGTTTTAAACAAGCTTGGTTATATTTCTCAAAGTGTTTTTTGTCCTTTGTCTCTTTAGTGGTAATGATCTTGCTCACTGAGACACAGATATAGAAAGTCTCAAAACTTTCTGAGGCAAACCTGCGTTATGGAGACCTGCGTTCGTGAACCAGTCTGGAGTAAAAATGTTCAAGCAAATGTGCACACATTTCATTTGGGTGGCAGCAGTAGATTTCCTTCATGAATAACACGTGTTTGTTGAATCTTTTGCAGAGACTTTTGATGCCAAGCCTTCTTGCATGATGACACCATCGCTAACGTCTGTGCATCAAAGCTTTTTTTCCACAGTTTTCATCATTTGAGCAACTAGTAAACATCTTTAAACTATTCACGTTGTTTAGTGGTTCTCTGTATATTTAAAAAAGCCTTTAATTTTGCCTTTAGGCGAAATGTGAGAGTGAAGCTTTGGGTGGTCAGATTGTAGAAAATACAATGTTAGGATTGTGAGAATGTTAACATTGTGAGAAACAATGTTAGGGTTGCCAGATATTCAGAATATTCTTAGATGTAGCAATGGCACTTACATATGTCAACTTCTGTTTCTTCATTTATTCTAATAAATATATAAAAATAACATTTTAAGTATAACAGAGTGTGAGTGAGCAGCATGTGCCCATTTACACTCATAATGGATCTCACCAGCCTCAGATTAAGACCCGAGATTTGTCTCGAGCAAATCCTAACTGCCAAACACAAGCAAGTGGAAGCCAAAGAATTACATAACACTAAACATCCACTGGAAACTGTACTGCCCTCTTTGGAGCTCTTGTAAAAACAGTTTGCAGCTTATTGCAGTCTGGGTGTTTAACATGGAAGTATCAGTTCATCTTTTATTACCATTATTATTATGCCACAGTTACAGAAACACCCAATACTGTTCCCATTGCAATATGACATGATAATACAGAGGTAGCATTTCCAGAGCTTGGAGGTTTGCATAGCGTTATGTTGTGCAATACTAGACTCTCTTGAATCAAAATTCTTTCCTGTGGTTCAGTTGGTAGAGCATTGCGCTAAAGACACAAAGGTTGTGGGTTAAAATCCCAGTGTTCTGCCACCCACTAATGCCCCGGATGCAAGACGTCAGCCGACAGATGACTCGTCCATAAACAGACTGAAGCGCGAATTCATTACAGAAAGTATAGCACTCCGTGACATTCGTTCACGGCCCGAGTAAAACTGTAGGGCAGTAAATACAGTTATTAAACATATACTCGAGTATCAATATCTATACTCGTATCATTATATATACTATACATGAGTAATGATATTGGAACACAAAAGTACGAACATACCGATGACGCTCTGCAAACACTCAAACCACAGACATCAGAAATCAACACCACATGTAAATCTGTCCCATGTGCGTTCTAACTGTCGTCCCACACTCTAGACGTCACAGACCCCGCCTCTTACAATAGTTCCAGAAAAACACAACTATTTAACAAAAATTAACACATGACCTGTGTAGCATAACACCCAGGGAATTGACAAAAATGTGTTCATTCATTCAAAACGTAAGTTGCTTTGGATAAAAGCGCCTGCTAAATGCTAATAAATCAGCTCATCTGCAATCGCTTCGTTCCAACCATGGTTGGTTCTGCAAGAGGATTGTGCAAACACAAGCCAGTTCCCTCTTGACTCCATTGTTTGTTATATCATAATCAAATCCTCCACATTCTCTTATTTGTACCCAATGAAAGCTGATGAGAGCTGGCCTGCGGAACACAACAAAAGAACCGCTCTTTACCGATGGCCAACAACTGCCAGAGAAGCCTGTGATCGCTAATCATCTTTACTTTTTTGTCTAATTGTAAAAAACAAAAATATTTTACTCAAAGCTTTTTTTTTTATCTAACTTTCAATTTGTTATTAAGAGATAGACATTTAATATTCATCGTAGAGCAATATAATATGCATTGTCTCTCCATAAAGATAATAATATCATGGAAAACCTGTGAGACTCACCGGCGTATAAACGCACATCAATACTTGCGTTATGACCCTGCCCACAAAACAAAGTCATTTAAAAATAAACAATTCACTAAATGACTCGTCTAAATTCTGCTAACTTTGCTTTATATTGAGTTTTAAAAAGCTCACCTGACTTTGCCGATGTGGTTGCTCAAGATGCATCGCATGACCCGATATCTCAAGTCAACGTTCCTCCCAGCTGAACTGTCTGTCTAAGCGGAATCCGGAATTGCACCACGTAGACGGGAACTTCCTCTTTTGCATCGTCCCATGTGATCCCATTCAAGTCAATGGGAATGTTTTCATGTGTGCCATATTCCACTAATCCTGATGTCTGCCACTCATCCAAATCCAACCATGCCAATCTGTTTTCAGCTCAGCCAATCAGCTGTTCTCACACTCACTGACGCACAAATCTCTGCAGCATTCAATTGGATTCAGCTTGTTTTGATCATGTTTAATCCACATGAAGAAAGCCTGCTATTCACTCAACTGTACCAGTGTCACACCATTGACATGGTAGCTATTTAGTCATTTAGCTATTTTATTCATAAGATAGTTTGATTAGAATTCAGCATTTCAACAGTAAAATGACTGTAAGGGGGATTTCTATTCATGCTACAGCGCTGACAGTTTGAAAACATTTGAAATGTGTACCCTCTTATTGATGCTTCATCTTAAGAGCTTTTTTAATAATATTTCAACAAGTGGACTTGTAATAATGGCATCACGATCTAGGGTTAACCCAATGAACAGTCTCTCCAGGATTTTGCGGTATTTTTCCGTGATTGTTGTGGCCTAAAATGCCAGAATTTGCGGCAGCTTTTTGAAAAGTTGTGATTTTTTTTTAGACAGATGTTTATCAACAGCATTGCATTACCCTATGATTTCACAAACATGTTATGATTTTTTTAAGTGTTCTTTCCATTTATTATCTCTATTATCTTATACACTCGTGGCTTTCTGCACGCTCTGATCACATGCAGATCTGACAGCAGACAACCGCTGCTTCCTCAGGAGGCTGCAACGCAGGTTCAATTAAGAAAAAAATTATGTTGTCCCTGTAAAATATTTAGACTTTTAGCATTTTGTTCACGCGGCGCCACGGCTACGTCTATGTAGGAGAAACACTGGAATAAATGATTGATGAAACTACCGTGTGAAAGCATGAAAAATAGTTTTATTAACTGCCACTCTCAAACTGGACACAGAGCAAAAGTGTTTCCTTCCAACTTCATGGAGAACATTAGGAAATTGCTTTGCATGATATTTGTATGTAAGTGTGATATATTTGCGCTCATGCCTGCTTCCTCTGATAAGGAAGTCCTGTGTGAAAATAATGCCGAGTACAGTGATGGACCAAAATAGTGGCCAAATTTGCGGTAAAGTTGCAGTGATTGGATGAAATTGCAAGGCCGCAAATAAATCGCAGGGATTGGCTGAATTTGCGTTAATTGACTTTCAGGAGGGACTGAAATTGAATATGATCTCAGGACAAACAAGTGCAAATGTTTTGATATTCAAATGTCTATTGTTTTTGTGTACACGACAAACAAACTGATAAAGAAAAAAAAAATCATGCAGAACTCAAAAATTTAACCGTAACTTGATATTTTATCCTCGGGTCTCTACAATTCTGTTAGGCCATATTTTAAAGTTCATATTTGACTTTTAGATGAACATAGATGAGTGAATAAAACCAGAGCTTTCCAGCTGTAACAAGTTCACTCAGTTACTTATTCTGTCCACAGCGGGAACCAACTTCTAGAGGAGCTCAGGGTGCTAACACATTACCACTTTAAAATGTAAACAATTGACAGGTTTTTATTTAGCTCTGAATTTAAAAATAATTTTAATTCTATGTCTTGCTTCTACTACTTGTCTGTCTTCACAGTTTTACTCCATGTAATACCGTGTTCAGAACAGCAAGAAGACACGTGTGCCAGGCTGACGCACAAGACCGGGATTATTGTCGAAAATGGGACCAGCGGACAGATGTACCCAACTCATGGATCACGTCAACAATGAAGATCGTGCATCAACAGCAGTATTCAGGAGGAAAACTCTTCAGTGTGGAGAGTTCACACAGCACAGGTAAGGAGATTGAGATGAATAACTCTGAGAAAGCCAACAGTCAAGTTCAGGAAGTTACCACGAGGGAACGACATCGACCAAGGACACGTGCTTCTGGGAGTTGGAATATATATGGGTGAGATGGTCATTGAATGATCAAGATTGTTTATGTGATTGTGGTTTCTGTCTGTCTTGATTTTGTGGGAATATTTACTCTATATCCCCCAACTTTCTGACCTCACCTGACTGTGGATGCCATCATTGTTCTCTCCCGTCAGCTCTCAATTAAATACAGTTTATTAACCTCTTAAGCCCTGAGGCCTATTTTCCGAAAATCCTATACTTTTACTTTTTAAGGCATTTCTCAGCTTTTACAAGGCCTAAACTGCAAATCTTGGTATCAAAATGAAGATAGGTTCTTGGGGAGTGGTGTGGATGAGTTAATTTGACAGTCAAGAACACTGGGTAAGAGTAATTGATGTTGGAATGGCCCAAAAATGAACTCTGCCTAAAAAAAAACACATGTTTCCTCCAATATCTCCTTATTTTACTTATAACGAAGCAAATAAACACAATCAATTGTAACCACTACATGTCAAGGACATCTGTAGCAAGTTTGGTGTTCATACTACAAGAAAGTAATATTCTGTAAAGGTTTTGATTGAACAAAGTTCAGGCGTAATCCATGTTGGCACAGTTTGGCACAATAAATGAAATATGGAAAAAATCTTGTCCAAAGCTTCAGCTACGTTCATAGTCTTCTTTTCTTGCTTACGGGACATGATTTCAGCAAAAAAAAACAAACTCCTAAAGAAACGCTGTAAAAGGGGGGTGGAAGCTCATTTACCCCATCTTGCTGCGCTTTTGGGAACCTTTCATTCACAAACGCTTTCGACGTTCGAGCTTCTGCGTGTCCCTACCCCCCGACCATCTGTCCAATCCGGGAGATCTATATATCGCTGAAAAGCTCTGATTCTATGGAAGCCAATGAGCTCAACCATTTTGAGACTGAAGGGATCGCTAACGAATCACACGACGCGCAGCGTGGAGAGACCACCTCTTACGCACAGGGAGTCATTCCATATTTGGTGACGTTATGAGACCACGGAGCAACAGAAAAGACCCAAAATGCAGTTTCCGCGAAGCTATCGACCGGACATAACAAAAAACGGACTTTTATCGCTATGGAAATAACTTTTTGTTGAAAAAACGGCAAAGGTAAGACAAGATTTACATGCTTGCTTGGTTTTTGCTGGCGTTTTTTCGGGGAACTTTCGCTCCCTGCTCTGAAATACTTCATGCAATGTAAATGAGTTGCATATTGCTGGATTCAGCTGGTTGTTAGCTTTCATTTGATGCCATGGTTTTGGTGTTTCCGTTTATATTGTGGATACATATTGCACATAAACAAAAACTTGGTCATGAATTATAATCCGGCTATGTTGTTGTTTATTTGCATGGCGTTAGAGTTGTGGTTAACGGATATGAAATTGAATTAGAAACTTTTTAGAGGAGTTTCCGCTGAACACAACAGTATTTAATATGTGTGGGTTCCCTTTCAGTCGGTCCCGGAGACGTTAGTCGGGATTAGACCGACTGAATGGGAGCGAATCACCTGTGGGAGCGACTGCCGAACATATCAACGGGCAATTAATTTGCAGGCGTAGGTGATTGACTAGCAATCAGCCGGGTATAAAGCCGGGCGTGCCTACGCCACCAGTATGCAATTTTCCTTCGGAGCTGACTGAGTGTGACTCTCTCTCCTAACTTTGACGCTACCAGCTTGCAAAGATTAGTAGGTTGCTTACCTTTGGCACATTGGTGTTGACCTCTGCTAAGTCCCAGAATTAGCACGCCACCACGCCGGCACCTCAGATCTTAGCAAGCAAGCCTGTCCAGTATGTTTCCGCCGTTTTCTCAGAATCCTGTCCATTTTTCACAACACGATGAGCAAACGTGCACTATTCCTGGCTGTTGTGGGCTTTCTCGTCGAAAAGACGGTCACGGGAGTTGCGCGATGTGTTTGGTTTCCAGCACACCGACGTGGCTCTCGTGAAGCGCGAGTGTTTGCATTGCAGCACTCTGCTGAGTCGCACGCGGAAGTTTTGGGTAGAGCGGCGTCAGGTGATTCCTCGCGTCATCCCCAAACACCGAGCGTGCTTCCCGTCTGGTCTGCGGGTGAATCGGACGGCGCTTCGGTGTCGCCCGGTACCTCGTATGATCCTGTAGACGATCTGCTCTCCCACGCAGCATCGGAAGGGGCGCGGCTTTCGGTTCTCCAGTTTAGCTGCCTCCTCCGGGATTGCAGCTGAGCTGGAGCCGGAGGCGTTCGCGGTGCTCTCACGCCGCAGCCTCGATCGGCGGGAGGTGACTCCTCCCCCCCGATTCGATGCTGTCGCGGCTGGAGAATTGGTGGCTAGGCAGGCGCCGGGACAGGTTCCCCGCATACCGCTAGTGCCTTTTCTCCCCGAGAAGCACGAGGAGCTCATTAATTCTGGCAGGCTCCCCTGCCTGTCAGGGGATTGAGCTCCTCCCTCTTCACCACTCTGGTCAATGCAGCAGATACGGGCTACTCTTCGATTCCCCGAGTGGGCAGGTTGTCGCGGTGCTTACCCCGACAGCGCTGCTGCTTGACGGTTTCGTTGGGTGTTCCCGCCAAAGCTGGGAGGTTTTCATCAGCCCTGATGATGAGAGCTTATTCAGCTGCGGGTAAATCTGCTGCATCATTGCATGCTATGGCGACCTTACAGGTCCTCCGTGACATGCACCGGGGTGGTGGTGACCAGCAGTCTCTCTGAGACTCGCTTTCAGCCGCTGATTTGTCGCCTTGTGCTACAAGATCAGCCGTACTGAACATTGGTCACGCGATGTCCACGCTTGTGGTCCAGGAACGCCATCTGTGGTTAGAGCAGGCTTCAATGCGTCCCGAGGACTGATTTCGGCCTCCGTACGCGCCTGTCTCCCCGGATGGCCTCTTTGGCGTCGCCGTGGAGATTTTCGTCAAAGGTCTCCACGATCAGGAAGCAGGCGGAGGGTCTGGGTATAGTTCCCCGCCAGAAGCAGCGGGCGTTGCTTCTGTGCCGGAACCCTCTCCGCCTGTTCGCTGCCAAAGAGTACGTCTCCCGCCATGGTTTACTCCTTCGACCTCTGGTCTGGGGAAAACCCCTGCATGCGGATGACGGAGCCAACCTCGGAGGCTTTCGAAAGCAGACGAGGGTTTCTAGTGAAGCTCCCCTGAGGTTGGCAACTCGGGAGGATATGAGATTGTCTTTGGGTCCTGTCATCGACCCAGCTCCCCCAGGGGGGGGGGAGTCCACCACACACTCCTCGCTGCCGCCCTTCGGGACGGCAGCACCTATTGTGTCAAGATAGATCTCACTTCCTGCCCGAGAATAGTGGACTCGCATGCCCTGCGCTCTGGGGTTCCTCTTCCTCGGTCTCCGACGAAGATCCCAACTTGGGCGCGAGCTCCGCTGGCTATGGCAGAGAGCGCGGGGGCACACCACCCCTGCCCTCATCTGACCATCTCCCAGGGTCTGTCCCTGGTGATTCCGCCCACAAGTCCGCCTCCGGGCGGCCCCGCCGTGGGGACCATCGGCACGTCCCGACCACACCCCCTGTCAGCTTACCTGGGAGCCTGGCGGAAGCTTCCCGGGGTCTCACAGTGGGTGGTCCGGACAATCCCGCAGGGCTACACGATTCAGTTCGTGTCCGCCCCCAGGTTTCGAGGTGTGTTTCACACTCCTGTTCCCCGAACAGGCGCCTCACTCCTGCGAGAGGAGATCGACGCCCTTTTGAACAAAGGCGCGATCGAGCCGGTACCCCCAGCCGATATGGAACGTGGGTTTACAGCCCCTACTTCCTGGTCCCCAAGAAATCAGGCGGGCTGCGACCAATCTTGGATCTGAGGCGCCTAAACCGGCACCTGGCCAAGTACCGGTTCAAGATGCTGACGGTCCGCTGCATTCTACCGTGCATCCGTCCTGGAGATTGGTTCGCAACAATCGACCTGAAGGACGCGGACTTTCAGGTAGAAGTGGTACCGAGACACAGACCCTTTCTAAGGTTCTGTTTCGAGGGCCATGCATACCAGTACAAGATCCTACCCTTCGTCTTGCCCTCTACCCTCGCGCCTTCACGAAGGTCGCCAGGGCCGCGCTAGCCCCGCTCCGCCGGGCAGGCATTCGGATCCTGGACTACCTCGACGACCGGCTTCTCAGCGCCTCGTCCAGGGACCAGTTGATCCGACACAAGGGCAAGGTGCTTTCGCACTTAAACCGTTGGGTCTGAAGGTCAACTGAGAAAAGAGCCGCCTCACTCCGGTGAGAGTCATCTCTTTCTTGGGTTGGAGCTGAACTCCGAGAGCATGCTGGCGCAACTATCGGTAGAACGCGCCAGGGCCTTGCTGACCGCTCTTTCCGCGGTGTCCTCCCGACCAGTGGCCAGACTGAAGTTATTTCAGAGGCTCCTGGGGCATATGGCAGCCGCAGCCCCAGTCATTCGACTCAGGCTCCTGCATATGCGGCCACTGCAGCTATGGCTTCTCTCGCGAGTTCCGAGTTGGGCATGGCGCCGGGGAGCTCTAAGTCTGCTCTGCACTACCTCGCCCAACGACTGCTCCTCTGGAGTCAGAGCAGACTTCTGTCGCTCAAAGCCTGTTACATCCCCGGCGGGTGCAACCAGTTCGCGGATTCTCTGTCCAGGTTTCACCCCACGGCGGGAGAATGGCGGCTCCATCCTCGGGCTGTTCAGCAGATATGGGATATCTTCGGCGAGGCCCAGGTAGACCTGTTGCCTCCCGGCAGAACACCCATTGCCGGCTTTTTACTCCCTGTCCCTGGCTTTTCTCGGGACAGATGCGCTGGCACACTGCTGGCCCCGGAACAAACGCTTATATGCGTTTTCCCCAGTGAGCCTTCTAGCACAGTTACTGTGCAAGGTCAGGGTGGACGAGCAAGAACTACTCCTGGTCGCGCCCTCTGGCCGATCCGAGTCTGGTTCCCAGACCTTCTGCGCTCGTGACAGCCCCCCCCTGGCCGATCCCTCTGAGTCCAGATCTCCGACTCAGGGGGGGGGATACAGGCACCTGCGGCCAGACCTCTGGGCCCTACACGTATGGCATATCTGTCCGCGGTGGACCCCGAGCCTCTACCACCCTCTGGGGTGAGAACTTTAGACCACGCGTTAGCACCCTCTACGAGCGTGCTACGCTGGCAAGTGGGGGCGGTTCGTCGATTGGTGTTCCTTCCGTCTGGAAGATCCTGGGACGTGCCCCATCAGAACCGTGTTGACCTTCTCCAGGAGAGGTTCGATCGGGGGCTGTCCCCTTCGCCCCTCAAGGTCTACGCCGCCGCTATTTCTGCCTTCCACCTTCGGGTTGAAGGGAAATCAGTGGGCAGCCACGAACTGACGGTGAGATTTCTCAAGGAAGCTAGGCGTCTTAGGCCGCCTAGACCCCCCTCTATTCCCTCTTGGGACCTCTCCGTCGCCCTGTCTGGGCTGCGGAAGTCTCCTTTGAGCCCTTGCACTCTGCGGAGCTGCGTGTCCTCTCATGGAGGACCGCAGTCCTGCTTGCTTGGCCTCAATTAAGAGGGTGGGAGATCTCCAGGCACTGTCCGCCGACGAATCCTGCCTGGAATTCGACCCTGGCCCTCCTGGTTACCACCAGGCCCAGGCCCGGATTCATCCCCAAGGTCCCTTCTGTCCCCTTCTGGGACCAGGGACCCTGCAAGCTCTGCCCCGGGAGGAGGCAGATCCAGCCCAGGGTTCGTTATGTCCATAGAGCCCTTCGGGTCTACCTGGACAGAACCCGGGAGCTTTGTTGCTCTCAGCAGTTCTTCATTTGTTTCGGAGGCCAGCGTAAGGGTTCCGTGGTCTCCAAGCAACGGCTTGCCCACTGGTAGTGGAAGCTATTCGCCTTGCTTATGAGGCGTGGGAGGTTCCCTGCCCTCTCCATCTGAGGGCCCACCCCACTCGCGGCTTTGCTGCTTCGTGGGCTTTGGCTAAAGGGGCCTCACTCACCGACTTATGTAGAGCTGCGGGCTGGTCTACACCCAATACTTTTGTCAGTTTCTACAACCTCGACGTAGGCACCGTTCTCTCTGCGGTCCTGTGTGGTGGCAGTCACCCTTAGGGGACGGTGGGGGTGTACGCTTGCAGTACTCTCCTCATCATCGGAGAAGTACATTCCTTAAGAGCTCCCCCCTTTCGGGCGGCTCTCTCATCCTCCCCCTCCAGCATTTGACTGAGCGGAGCAGTCAGCGCTGCTAGGTTCTGTAGTGAAGGCTTTGCCTCGGCCTGGCCCCTGCAGAACTAGGGTCCAGATCTGGGAGTCCCTTTTTTGGTGCTACCTTTCTATGTCTCTCTTACAGCTCCCCCTTCAGGTGGCTAGTATGAACCCGTTCCGCTACTCCCCTTGCTTTGGCGCGTAACGATGACTTCCGTCTCTGCCTCCTCTCTCTTGCAGAACGATGACCCGCTGGTAGCCCTTTGGGCCTCGACGCAATCTCCGCCACTCCTCCCTGCGGGTCGAGGGGTGCCTCCTTCTGGTCGTCAGCATCAACCAAGTACAGCAGATGCTCTCAGTGTTGGACGACTTCCCCGTCAATGAGCATTCCGGGCAGGGGCAGAAGGAGTTCCCATTCAGGTACTAACGGCCTCTTACTAACCCCTCTCTTGTGTTTAGTGCCGACCTGTCTGGATGGACTTCGGGCATGGCCCTTTACAGAGGCTCCCATTCAGTCGGTCCAATCCCGACTAACGTCTCCGGGACCGACTGAAAGGGAACGTCTAGGTTACTTGCGCAACCCCACGTTCCCTGAATAGGGAACGGAGACGTTACCCTTCGCCATGCCCTGGAAGTCATGGATCTGAGGTAAGCTGGTAGGTAAGTAGGTCCAGCTCCTCTGAAAATTCCATAATGGTGGCGTAGGCACGCCCGGCTTTATACCCGGCTGATTGCTAGTCAATCACCTACGCCTGCAAATTAATTGCCCGTTGATATGTTCGGCAGTCGCTCCCACAGGTGATTCGCTCCCATTCAGTCGGTCTAATCCCGACTAACGTCTCCGTTCCCTATTCAGGGAACGTGGGGTTACGCAAGTAACCTAGACGTTATTCTCAGGGTTAGTGAGCTATGAGCGAAAATGTAACGCACAAGGGGGCAAGTCCCCGGTACCGGGGACTCTCGGGCTTAAGAGGTTAAAGCAGGTCCATATATTCGAACTCCTGAAATACAGTTTATTAAACGTCTTTCGGGAGGAGTCTATCTAGAGCCACACCTTCTTCAATTATTCCATCAACCCTCTTCTATATAAGCTGTTCCTCTTGTTCCCTGACTCAGTCTGAATCAGCTTCATCGCTCCCACCTTCCTCCCCTTCACCTCTCATGGGGGTCTACTTGGACGCATCCGAGCAAGACAGCAAGCCTGCACTATCGTACCCGCCGCACACGCTTATGAACTTATTCTTTTTTATTCTCAATTATACAGCTCTTTGGACTCTGCCCCATGAGGCACTTTCTGTTTTATTTAATATTTGGATAGTCCCCCCCCCCCTCTAAAGAAAGATACATTTCTAGCACCTGTTTTCTCCCAAGTTCAGTAATCAAGACAGTTGGAATCAAAGTTAATAATTTATGGCAAACACCCATTAACATAAATTAGATATTAGTATACTAGACGGCAATAAGGAGAACAACAAAACACAAATATTCTTGTCCCACTACTACTCCAGAACATTGTGGAATTTCACTGCATGCGATTGTGTGTGGTGTGAGCCTGCCCACAAAACGGCGCCATTTAAAACTATATACTATATATATATAAGTATATAGTTTTAAATGGCGCCGTTTTGTGGGCAGGCTCACACCACACACAATCGCATGCAGTGAAATTCCACAATGTTCTGGAGTAGTAGTGTGACCGCCCCAAAAGGGTTTCGAAACTGTTTATTTTGACACTTCCAATCTTCACACATCATCATGAGAGGCCTGCAGGAGAAAAACATTTTGTTCTGGTGTGGTTTTGACTAGCTCCTCAGGCTGCTGACAAGCTTCTGAATTGTCAAGAGACCGTCAGCGACGAGTCTGGCTCGGACTGAATTAAGGAGAAGAAGGAAAGGTCTGGTATATATAGATGGAGGTTAATGGAATTATTGAAGTGGGAGGCACCTCCAGATTAACTCCTCCCAAAAACGAAGTAATGTCCAGCTATTCTTGCTTCTATTGTTTCTTTTTATTCTATGCTTTGTTTCTACTTTATTAATCATATTTAAAGCACAAAATGCTCACCCCTGTGTACGAAATATGTTGTGTTCTGCCCAAAAATACCACTGATTGGCAGTAACTAACTGCGGCCATTGATAGAGCAGCGAGAAATCGGGAGAGGTATTGAGAACATTCAAAAAATGTCTTCTTCTCAGTTTATTTGGACCCAAGTAATAAAAAATAACTTCTGTGCTTTTATCTTTTGTGTGTGTAGTTGATTTTGGTTTGGGTTGTAATGCCTAATCTGCTGTATTCACACGATAGATCGGCGACAGAGGGGTCGCATGACTTTAGGAACAATTGCAGACTTGCTGATTTTTTACCAATATTTGCAGCATTTCATGAGCTCTCTATTCTTCCTATCCAAAGATGATGAGCATACTTTAAAACATATGCAAAAAAGGTTGTTGATGTTAAAAATCAAAAATCTTTCCAAGACTGAATGCTCACCACAGCTGAGCCCGGTTAACACCTGGAGCGGGAAATAATGTTGCTAGTGAAGTCAGCAGAAGGTGCTCACCCTGTGATCTTTGTGGGTCCTAGTTCGCAAACGATTGATGGAATCACTGAATGAGACAATGAGACCCAGGATGTTTATTACAAAAGAGTAGAAGCATAACACCAGCATCCTGTCCACATTTGCCACTGGTCTCATTCTATCAAGTCTCTTTTATACACCCTGTTAATCAGGAAACCTAGATGTGATGATGTTCTGCTGTAGACAGGCAACAGTCAAGGTGAGCAGCTCTGGAGGTGATGTGAGGTAATGTGAAATCAAAAAGAAACCCACAGGATTCTACTCAGAAATAATAAATCTGCTAGAATAAATTATTTCCAAGTGTTGAGAGCAGAACTTGGCAATCTGCCCTGAATCTCTGCTTGAGAATGCCCTAGAGAATGTTACCTGCCAGGATCCACCACTGAAGCTTAAATGGGGCAGTGTGATGGTGCCTTTTCTCTAAATTTAATTTGCTGCTAAATTTAATTTCAAAGACTGGACAAAGTTGTGATACCCACTGAGAAGTCCTGTTCATTCCTTCCAAACCTTTTTTTCACAGAATAAAGCTATCATTCATTGTAAAGGCTTTAGATGTTCAGAGAACAAACTCTCAGTTTAAATAAAGTTCATGAAAGTGGTGGGAAAAAGGCATTGCTATCCATCATGTTAACAACATTGCTAATCCAAAGTCTGACTTTTTAAGCTCATGTGTGATGAGACCACTCTAATTGAGCCCACAATCATGTTTTTGAACTGTTTTTGAATTGTGTCCACATGAACACCCAAAGCACACCTGTTAGAGCCTGAAATGCAAATCAGAATCACCTGCATCCACTTACTTCATCAGCCAATCACCATCACCAAACCATCAAGGACTACAACTTCCATCTCCCCTTCTTTGTCGTAAATGTTGCTGTCCCGTGATATGCCGCAGTCATGCTACAAAATAAAAAAAAAAATGCAAATGCTCATCCATGTGTTATGATTACAGATTCCGCTCTGACAGAGTGTATGTCTGGGAGGAACTTTGACCTTCGATATAGGGTCACATGATCCTTCTTGAGCTACGACACTTTTTTGATCACTCAATATGAAGCAAGTGTAAGTTTTAAGTTGTTTGTATTTCTTTAAAGTACATTAGGGAGCATCCTGTTCTATTATATTTACAGTGGATTGTACCTTGTTTTGTGGGTATGCTGTAATATTCTGCATGGTTCGGGAGTAGTGTGACCGCCCAGTTACTCCTGGACAATTTTCTTGTGAAGGTCCCATGCTGCGTGCAGAAATCATACATCAGAGTTTGTATCTCTGTCACATAAAAAAACTTAATGATTAAAATTTTTTCTCACTTGCTCTCGGCGGAGGCAGTTACATCTTTCTCCTCTCCCTTATCTCTGTTTACCCACTGACACTCTGTGTTTGTCTGTGAGAGACTCTCACTATCCTGCTCTCCAATTAAATGGAATTATGGATCTGATCATCTGGTCTCTGAAGGCAATTGACACAATTTTCTCGACAAGGAGCCTGGGTTCGGGGGAACTTTCACTGCTGGCTACACGATGGACTCCTGGGCAAAGTGGAGGATCGTGTGCCTGGCCGCCCTGTCCCTGGAGGATGTCGAAGACATTTATTTAATTGGAGTTGTTATAACTGGGATTCTGCTGATTGGAATATGTGGAACTCTCGGCTATCTGCGATTATTTAAGGTGGTCAGTGCACAAAACCCCACTAAGCTGACCACCTGGAATGGAATGTTGACTGGACTTAAAACCATCAGGACTCATTTAATGGTCTGTGACCGCAAACTGGATGTCATCGGGGAGAGATTGACAGCTGTGCAATGGATGTTGAATAAAAAGGAGACCTGTGATGGACAGTAAAAATCTGTGCAAATTTACAGCTTTTGACCCAAATTAACTTCTCTCATCTGGCTTTTCCTTATATCCTCTGGCCTTGAAGGCCACAAAAGGAGTCAAAATATTCCCCTGCGAAGGCGAGATAACGAGACGCTCCGCATTCCTCGCTAGCTTCTCCCAACCGCCGTAATCTGAACGGGCCATGAGTACAGCATCATAAATGGCAGCAGGGAAATGTCGGCTGTTGACTGCAGTGGTCCCACCACTTTCCTTGACCCTACCCCCTCCTGCAATGTTTTTCCTGTATTATGTCTATATGTGCTTGGTTGCAATGGCTTTTTAAATCTGCTCCACACTGCCCTCTGAAGGACAGCGTGGAAAAGGCTCTTTTTGGCCTGTCGACACCCTGTCGATGTATGTGGCCAGAGGGGTCTTATTTCACTGCTTTTAACACTCTATGTGACAATTAAAGGTTATTTCAAATAGATAATTTTGTTTCTGAGTTTTTTTTCTCGACATTTAAGCAGCAAAACCAGCAGCTGTCATTGGCAGCTAGTGTAGAGACCAAGAACACCCGCTTTTTGACAAGCTGAAGCGGTCATAATCTTTCTGAAATGTTTCTAAGATGAGCTAATTTAGTTATTGCAACTAAGGCTGAATTCCAGAATCACCCTCATTTGCAGAGCTGAAGTAAAACAAAAAACGAGTTTTTTTTCCCATTAAAAACAGAAATACAAAAAAAGACAAAGAGCCTAAAACTTGGCTCCAAAGTTATTCTGAACTAAATACAGATAATTACTCTGGGAAATACATATGGTTAACATAAACTAGGGGATTCAAAATAAAATTTGACCCAGTGGGGGCACTTACAGGTTAAATAGGAGAGGGTGCAAGGATTTAGCAACTCCACATGACACTGCTGCCCAGTTTGACACATGGTCACCAATGCTCACCCTTTAAATATGACCTTAAACATTTAATCACTGTTCCAGAGAGACAAACAAGCTTTTACAGCTGTCTCTGTTGCTGTGATGAGCTCAGAAACCAGGGTGAAACTATCCATGTATTCATTTAATCTCTATTAAAGAAACCCCTCATGGATGGACTGCGGCATCAGCTGTGATGTGTCCTGGAGTCACAGGGTGCGTGGTGCAACATTACCAGCTTTCTTGCAGCTGTACCACTGCAGTTTTTGAGGATCTATGAGGTCAGACTCTTGAGAACCATTTTAAAGAAAGCTGTTGGTAGGGTATCAAGACACAATCGTGAACTATCACCATTTACCATATAAAGTTGCCCACTGAGAGAGATAGTTAAGGGAGTCAATAACCAGCACTACCCGAGGAAGAGCTGATCCCGTTTCTGATACTACTGGTCTTATCAATGAAGATGCAAACTCATTGCATTTGCCTTCTGAAGAGGTTTACTGGGGGTTGAAACACAGTTTTAGAGAAGGTGTACTTTTGTAATAAACCAATGCTCGTTGTGTGTGTAAGAAACAAAGTTAGCTGAGGAGACGCCAATGGCAGGGTCCACACAGACTTTAGATAATAAAAGCTATTTATCTGCTTGTATATAGCACTTTAGTGCAAGCAGTGTTTATTTACAGTGCACCAAACATACAAGAAACCAGGGACAACACAAAAAAACCAAACACCATGCGCTCATATGTACAAAAATAAATCAAAGAAACTGATCAAAGGGGACGAAACCTCACAAATTGCTTCCACAACCACTGTGGTTGAGGTTATACATGGTTTACTTCTCAGTTCCCTTTCGGTCAGAAAATAAAATTAAAAAGCTCATGAGTAATCGATCCATAATATTATTGTTATGCCGATGACACTCAACTCCACCTGTCAATCTATGCTGAGGATTCTACTATTACAACCTGCATAACAGAGTGTCTGAACGCCATTTTAACGTGGATGAAGCACCATCACCTACAGTTCAACATGGCAAAGACTCTGACACTGTCCAGCATGACCTCACCATACAACTAGTGTCAACAATCTCTCCATCCATCCTCTGTCCGGAAGCATCTGAGATTCAAGGAACACATCGCTAAAACATCTCGAGGATGTAGATTCGCTCTGTTTAACATCAGAAAGATCAGGCACCTCCTCACAGAACATTCAACTTAACTTCTAGTCCAAGCACTGGTCATATCAAGACTCCTCTAGTGCAATGCTCTTCTAGCTTGACTTCTTTTCTGTGCAGTTAGATGCCTTCAAATGATACAGAACTCAGCAGCTCGACTGATCTTCATAGAACCTGGACGAGCTCACATCACTCCTCTCCTCATCTCCCTCCACTGAGGCTCCTACCAAGTTCAAGTGTTTGCATACCGGGCAGTCACAGGGCTCCCCTCCATCATACCCCCATTAACTCCTGCAGTCCTATGTCCCCTCCCGATGCCTGCGTTCAGGAAATGAACAGCGTCTGGTGGTATTTGAAACCTGCGTGCTCTACATGGTTTGACTCTATTGTGGTGAAAACTAAGGTAAACGTTGCAGGATTTGATCAACCCCTCCAGGGTTGTGATACCCTTGAAGACCTCACTTAAACTTCATTTCTTAAATTCTTTGTACATAATGTTTGTTTGTAATATATTATCCTTTGTTTACATAATAATACTTCTCTCTCCAATTCATTAATTAATTCAGTTTCATGTCACAGGTGATCTCCAGCGCACATTGGGCGAGAGGCGGGATACACCCAGACAGGTCGCCACTCCATCACAGGGCAACACACACATTCACACCTAAGGGGAATTTAGATTATTCAATTAACCTAACGCATGTTTTTGAGAATGTGGGGGAAATTTGAGACTTAAAATATTTTAAATTTATATCTACACCCATCACATAGTCTCCATGTGGCCTGTAAAGTACTGGGTATCCTATCTCTGCACAGAAGAACGCTGGGACGCTCTTGACACCCAGGTGGCTTTGCCTCAGAGGCCTGAATAGGTGAAAGCCAATGTTTTGTTTGTTCTCATTTGACTTGAGGTTTTGAGGTGTTTTCAGGAGAAGAAGTAGAGATTAATAAAATATCATGTGTCTGTGAGCTGTGTGTGACCAGAATTCTGGAAACACCACAGCCACATAAAAATCAAGTTTGTGGATGTTTGAGTACACCAATATCTGCAATGAATATTAAACATCTCACAAATATAAAGAAATGTACTGAAAATAGAAGTGAGAAATAAAAATGCATTGCTGACCAAAGAGAGACTTCCAAATATAATGTTGTACCATATATTAAGACTCTGGGGGGATACAAAGTGATTAGGGTTGAGTGGAGAAATATGCCTAGCTTTTAAAAGTTCTGTTCTATCAGAGCTTTTCATTTCAATGGTAGATTCTCAGCAGAACCCTGGCGGACAAGAAGATTGCAGAGTGGGAATATGATCTACAGATAGCACAAGACAAATTCCTAACATCATGGAAGCTATCAATTCCTGATCGAGGGCTCCCCAGTAGGTATGGTTCCATTGGCTGAGAAGAGATGATTGTAACAACACAATTACCATCAAAAGTTTATCACCGGCAAATGTTTATGTCTGCAAGAGGCTGAAGATGTGGCTGGGTCCTGGGTCTACTCTAAGAGGGTATTGGAATAACACGGTGTGGGGTTTGTGTGGGTAAGTGATTTCATTGGTGTCGGGTGACATGGAGTGACAATGGGATTGAGTGGCAAAAAAGAAACAATTTACTATAAAACTTATCTAAACTATAATTCTCTAATCTACTTTAAAAAAATACTGGCATACCATTCCAATCTATTTTAAAGCAATACTAGCATACCATTCCATTCAAGTCAAAGGAATTTTTTGGTACGGCTTGAGTAGCTGCACTTCAAAAAGGTTGGTGCAGAGAGTTTGGATGCAAAAAGAAAGACCGTCCCAGGTGATGGGTAGTCTTAGGTCAGGGTGGGATGGCTGGGAGCTTTTGATTCCTCTGATAAGCATCTGAGAATTATTAATAATAATGGAAGGGACTCCAAATCAGAGCATGTGCAATAATTTGACACAGCTGAGATAGCTTTAAATAGAGCCATCTTGACTCCCTTTAGAGAAATAGCAAGGATAGACATTTGAGAGAAAGTGATACAAAATCAAAGTACAAGAAGCCACATACTTAAGCGTCCCAGAGATTTTTCAGGGGTTGATTTTTCTAGAATTGGAATGGCTCTAATTCCTGAAACTCTTTTTTGTTTCAATTGAAGGAGGAAGCATAAATAGGTTCTGCCCCCTTACCTGCTCTCAGTGGACACTGATATGCAGTGATGATATAGTTGCGAAGAGGGGCAGGTTGAAATGAAAGAGGTGGCAAGCTGGGAAATGTAGTTGACCTGGCAGATAGAGATGGATTGGGTGTAATGTGTAAAGGAATGTGCCTGGAAAGCGGTTTTTGGAGGAACTGCTGCTCTTAACTGATAGGCTCTTTTTGAGCTACTTTCCCTAAAGTATATCCATTTCTCTGTTTCTCTCTACAAGTAGGCGCCGCAGATGGCTGCCTCGGTCTGTCACCAAAGCAAATTCCTTGTATGTGCAAACCTACTTGGCAATACAGCTCATTCTGATTCTGAATGAAAGGCAGCAGAAAGCAGAGTGAAGGGGAAAAAAATGTTGATGTTGAAAAAACTTTGCATCCACTTCACCCCCACTTCCTTCCCAACCAAACTAATTCCAGGTCGACTTCTTTCTGAAGGCAAATGAAATGGGTTGACTTAGAGTTTGATTGCTAAAAACAGTAGGATACGAAAAGCGATCCGTTTTTCAATACATTCTCCTGTACTGAATATAGATATTATACACATGCTCTACTGAGCTTCTATCCATTAGAGTATGACACGGGAGTGGATTTTCACTCCTGTCCTATCCCACTCCCAGAAAAAAAAATCCTATCCCATCCCAATCCTGGAACAGAGTAAAAAAATAAATCCTGTCCTGTCCCACTCCTGTAGAACTAACTCCTGGTCCCATCCCAGTCCCACTCAAAATTACTCTCACTCCCATCCAACCCTACCAGCTTACATATACCTGTGGTCTTTTGGAATGGATTCCAGTTTAGTAAAAACAGGACAGTGGTCTCACCATGTCAAACTTAGTTGAATAAACCGAATCCCAAGAAAATAGTGTTTGTATCAAATTTTTAGACATTTTTCTTTTCAGAGGAAATATAACTTTCAAATTCTGGCAATTATTAGTTAGTTTTATGTTATAAATGCTCAGAACAGTGAGTAATAAAAAAAAAGGATTTGAATTTTCTCTTTATAAACAACACAAATGTACGGCAACAAGATATTTGAGATTACAGAAATTAACCTCAACCTATTGTGCATCAACCCATAATGTTTTGTTTGAATACAGCTTTCGTTGTCGATTTTACAGGTTCTTTTATTTACAAAAGTCAGGGTTTGTTTTTTTTTCAGCTGTGTAATACTGTAGAGTAGTTCCTGTCCAGCTGAAGACAGGGCCCAACCTTGCCACAATAGATTTCCCCTTAATCAGAAAAATCTCTATAAACATAAATATTTTACATCAGATTAGATTTATCCGAAAAGAAACCCTTGTGTTTCTATACAAAAATTAGCAAAAGATAAAAATAAATTAATGAAACAATATTTTCTTGGAGTCAAGAGCATGAGCAGTTTTAAAGCAATATTATATAATGTCAAAAATGACACTATATATTTAAAAACATTACTGTTGGGAATATATTCTGTGTATAAAAACTTTTATTACATATGACTGGGATTGAGACGTTGACACACCCCCTGCTGTTGGTGTTTGTGTTCCACAAAATTCACAGGGGCTCTCGATAATTGTATAAATATCTTTCATATTTACAAGTGTGTTGGCACTGAAATGGGCCACTTTAGTGTGCCAAAAACGGCGGAAGAATGCGAGGAAATAAGGAAGAAAAGACGCACTTGCGCGAATGCAGAAGAAAATCACGGAGCATTGTAAAAAAAACAGTACAATCTAACATTAATAAACCTATTACTACTACTAAGATAATGCTCATACTGTTATATACAGTATAAATATTATATTTACAATGAAATCTCTGCTAAAGTGCTCTCCTGCGCTCCTGGCGAAAGGTCTGTTTCTCTTTGTTGTTTGTTGCCGGCGACACCTCCAGTGTTAAATGGTTAACTTCTGTTGGTGATATGGAAAAAAATGTGCTCTATGGACATCCGTTTTTTGACGCGCTGAAAGATTTGCAAAAATCGGCGCATCTCGTTTGGATTGCTTAACACAGAAAATTATAATCTATTAATGGTGTTCCCGCTCCTGCCCGCTCCCATTGATTTTTATTCCCGTCCCATCCCGATCACATGATTGATAAGCTGTAATGATGCTGAGGCAAGAGACATTGGGGAATCCATGTGCCGAAGTTTATTGAAGCACACAGTAGGAAAGGAGCAGTATTCAAAATGGCGGAATGCAGAATGGTAGTTGAAATTAAGTCTGAAGGAAAAGTACCATCAAACATGAACTCAGCTTTCATAAGTTTACTCCTAAAACCAGGGAAGGACCCCACACTCCCATCAAGCTATAGACCAATTTCTCTTATAAATGTAGACTTAAAAATAATTTGCAAAGCTATCGCTAAAAAGCTGGAAAAAAATTACCCCTCATATTATTCATGCAGACCAAACAGGTTTTATCAAGGGTAGACACTCAACAAATAATATGTACAGACTAATTAACCTGATTGATCTAGCAAACAACACAAGTCTAGAATCTGCCATTATCTCTCTAGATGCAGAAAAAGCTTTTGATAGAGTTAACTGGAAATTTCTAATGGCAACACTTCGTAAATTTGGATTCGGTAACTCTTTTATAGAATGGATCCAAATTCTATATAGCTCTGCGAATGCGTCAGTTAGAACAAATGAACAAACTTCATCTAGATTTAACCTTTAAAGAGGAACCAGACAAGGCTGCCCACTCTCTCCCTCACTATTTGCTATTTTCATTGAACCACTGGCGCAAGCAATTAGGCAAAACATTAAAATTATTGGAATAAGTACAAAAAATATAATCACAAAATAAGTCTTTATGCAGATGATGTGTTATTATTTCTCCTTCATCCACATCTCTCTCTTCCAGCAGCTATTAACCCTGTAAAGCCCACTGTTGCAGAATTACAACATCACTTTGAACAATTAAAAAAAAGTCCAGCAAATGTTTTTTTTCTCTCAAAACCATATTTATATATTTAATGGGTCCTATTTTTTGTCCTCACAATGCTATTGGATAGAAAAAGTGTTTATAGGTCTGATGATCTTGTCGTGAACTTACTCTACCTGCCAACTTTGCATTGAGCTGACCTCCTGTTTTTTTGCATGACTTGATTTGACAAGATTTAAGTAAGTAAAATTCCTTAAATATTTTTTGTGTGTTTATTACAATGTTTAGAACATATACATATTAAGTTATTTTGGAAAACATTAATCAAATTTGATTTAGAGCTTATTATGTCTATGTTGTAATTCTACAACGTTGGGTCAGAGGGGTAGCCTGTTACATTGTTTAGGGACAGGTGTGAATGGTCTTGAATGTGAACCTGTTAGTGCTCTGGGGGGTTGCATGTGTCCCTTCTAGTATGCTAAGTACAGAGAATAATAGGCACAATAGGCCAATCAGACAGTATTGTTTAAATGTAGTGGAATTTGGTTTAGAATTTGCATTGGAATGGTAATACTTTGATGGATAATACTTAGATCTCTTCCCTTGATACATGGTCTACTACCCTGTCTATTCTTTGTTTATCTGCTACAATATAAGACCTATATGTGTTGTTCACATATTTAATTACTTTTTCCAAACTTTTTCAGTTTCAGAATGCTTAGTCCTAATACCTAATCAGTCCTAATACCAATTTTTATGGTTCAGAAGTAACCAGTGATGAAGCTGCCAGGTATGTACCTGAAGATGGGCCTAATGTAAATGTCTGGAGTCCATATGTATTGGAAGACAGACACACAGTACACCCCTGTTTCTGATGTGATGTCCCGGAACAGATTCCAATCTCTGTTGAGTTCATTACACTTTATAAACAATTCAACTGTGTGGAAAAGAAGGACAAACTGTGGAAACTCAGACCAGGGCTAAATTCATTTAGGGAGAGATGCCTGCAGGTGGTACCTGAAGAACACAACCCTGTGGATGAAATGATGATTCCTTTCAAAAGGAGATTCATTAACATCAAACAATATATGCGTGGCATGCCACACCCGTGGGGGCTCAAAATGTGGGTGAGAACTGGAATCTCTGGCATGCTCTGTGATTTTAATGTGTACCAAGGGAGGGTAGATGGAATATGACAAGCGAAATCTGAACTTGGACGGTCAGGTGATGTTGTGACGAAGCTCGCCTCCACACTTCCAGAGGGTCAAAACTACAAGATCTATGCAGACAACTATTTCACTCTCAGATGAAAAGAACTGACTTAGGGACTATCACTGCAAGTAAACACAGACTTCATTCAAACCACACTAGATGTGACCAAATAATTTTTTAATAATATTTTTATTCATAACTTCTTATTCATAAAAAAATATGATTGTTGTGTGATCATCACTTATGATATATACTACATGGAGCTAAAAAAAGTGAACAACCCTGCAAATGAATGCTTAAATGGTCTGTGAACCTGTTTAGGCAAAGTGAGTACAAATACAGAAGTTCTGCTCACGTTGCAATATTACAACATTTTCCTAAAAACTTACTAAAGAGTAAAAAAATTTAAAATTCTTCAATTCCTACATCAGAGGCCTTCTAAAACAATATCTGAGGGGTCAAAAAATTTTTTGCTCATTTTTTTCTATATTTGGGTCTTACAGGGTTAATGTTATTGAATCATTTTCAGCTGTCTCTGAATACTCTGTAAACTGGGGGAAATCAACAGTTATTCCACTCAACACGGTTCTTCAGAACCCTTCCTTCTCCACCACTTTTAATTCGGGGAATATTAAATATCTTGGCATTGAATTCTCACCGAGGCTGTCGGATCTGGTACAACTAAATTACTCACCACTGCTTAAAAGAATAGAGGATGACCTCAAAAGATGGCAACACTTACCAACTTCACTTATGGGAAGGGTTGCAAGCATTAAAATGATGGTCATGCCCAGAATTAATTATCTGTTATCAATGATTCCTAACCAGCCGTCCCGGGATTGGTTCAAATCATTGGACTCTCATTTCTCCAGATTTCTATGGAAAGGCAAACCTCCGCGCATTAGCTTGCACAAGCTTAGGAAATCCAAAGACTGCGGTGGCCCGGAGCTGCCAAACGTATACCATTATTTCCTATGCCATAGAGTGGTGCACTTGTACCAATGGATTAATTCTAATTCGACTGAACTCACCTGGCTCGACATTGAACAGACATTTTGCAAAGAAATTAAGATAGCAGATTTACCGTTTATAAGCTCTAAGATTAAACATCACAACTGCTTTCAGAATATTAGCATACGTACTTCACTGACAGCCTGGTGGGAATTTCTTAAGATAACGGGCTCACCGCTTGCTCCTTGCCAGCACACACCAATTTGGAACAACCCAGACTTCTCACTAAACAAAAGGGCAGTATATTTTCCAAATTGGCAAAATAATGGAATAACACATTTTAGACATATAATTGTCAACAACAAAATAAATTCATTTGAAGATTTGGGTCTTAAATACGGATTACTGACTAACAAATTTTTTGAATATCAACAGCTCAAATCTATCATCCTTTCAACATGCAAAAAGCAAATGACTGCAGCTACCCACAGTAACTTAACAATTTATTGGGTTGACAACCACGAGGTTACTATCCAAAATCTATAAATTACTGTTAAAAACAGACAATATTGTATGTCTCCCCACCACTAAATGGAACGAAGAGTTATCTGTAAATGGAAATCAACCATTCTGGAACCGGATATGCTTAAACACGTTTAAAGCATCTACAAACCCAAATTTACAACTAATACAGTATAAAATACTTGGTACACAGGTCAAAGATTGTTCCAGATGGGTCTCTCAGACACTAACATCTGCCAACACTGCACTAACAATACAGTTGACCACTATCTACACGCTCTTTGGTCTTGTACACCAGTGCAAAAATTCTGGCAAGAAGTCTGCTGTCAGCTAACATCATGGGTTAATCACCTCATTTCACCAACTCCAGCACTGTGCTTATTGCGTGACCTAGACAGTACATGGTTAGAACTCGAGGCTAACACATCACTATTAATTCTCACTGCTATGCTTGTAGCAAAGAAAAACTATTCTTATGAACTGGAAAACTAAAAAGAAATTAAGCATTACTCAATATAACAACATGTTATTAAACTATCTCACCCCGGAAACGTTGTCTGCCTTCACATAAATAGTTGTTATTTGTCACTTCTGGGGTGTCTAGGCGGCAGAAGGGGTTGTGTGCTCTGTGTGGCCGGATTTGCCTCTCGTGCGGTGTGGGGGGTGCTCGCGGGTGCCGTTGCCTTCAGGGACCGGTTGGGGGCTGTCCGTGCTGGGTGGAGTGGTGTCTCCTCCTCAGGTACTGCTGACTCTGTGCACACACGACCAGCAGTTCTTGGACATTTACATTTATGCATTTGGCAGACGCTTTTATCCAAAGCGACTTACATTTGAATGAACATATTTTTCTGTCAGTTCTTGCTTTCCCTGGGATTTGAACCCACAACCTTTGCGTTGTTAGCACAATGCTCTACCAACTGAGCCACAGGAAAGCTCACGTGTATGGGTGTGTCTGTGTGTGTGGGTGTGCATGTACAGGGGGGTGTGTTTGGGTGAATGCGTGGATGTATGTGTGGATGAGTGCAGATGAATGAGAATGGATGAGATCCGAAGGGAGGGCAGCTGCCGCCTGGTTTATCGCGTCCCTCCCTTGGTGACTCGACCATGTCCCCCGGGGCGGGGGGCGGTTGGCTCATCGGCGTGGTGCCCGCATCGGCTCTTGGTACATCTTCTTCACCCCCACACATAGGACCCCGGGGGTCTCAATCTCTGTGGGAGATTGGGGGGGAGACCCCAGGACAGGGGACTCCCAGTTTTAAATCAATTAGACACTTAACACCTCCAGCGCACTGGAGAGGTGCCTGCCTCCTGGAACGGTCAGAGGACCACTAACATCTGGTGGGATGCTCTGGCTCGGGAGTCCGGGGCCCCGGTCATGTCCACCCACGGAAGGTGGAATGATCCACCAGGTCACTTCGGTCTGGTTGCGGAGCCGGTTCTGTGTCGGACCTCGCAGCACACTTGGGCATAGAGGAGTGAGGGTGATTCGTGGGAAGTTGGTCGGCCACTTGTGGGTTGGGTCTGCTGTCCCTGGGCACCGTGTGCTGCAGTCGCTTGTTTGTTAGATGTCTACGGATCGGGTCAGTGTGTGTGGTTCGTCCAGCTCGCTGTTTATGATCTTTGGTAGGTTTTGTATTTATCTTCCCAAGTAGCTGAGTTGTATTTTAAAGTGTACTACACCATTATGACCCCACATTAATCAATGGCTATGTATGTATGTATATTTAAACATGTGTGTATGTGTGCCTGTATATACAAACGGCAAGAACTGTTCTGCATGAACTTTAACAAACGGACATGGTTTGTCTTGGTCAGGGGTGCTCACACTTTTTCAGCTTGCGAGCTACTTTTAAAATGACCAAGTCAAAGTGATCTACCCGCTACAAAAATGTAAAACATCAATCAACAAACAATTATTTTCAACTTTGTTGAGAATTGACAAAACACACATAATAATTAATTATTTACATTTTTTTTGTAATAACGTGAGTTTAATTTGATGACTTGCACTGAATTGAATCATTAGAACAGTTGTGTGTGACCTGAATTGGGTGGTAATAGAGTGATTTTTATGGGAGCAATTGAGCTTTGATCCAAATAATCAAGAATAAAAATTATGCTCTAATAAATTTTTCACTTTTTATTGAAACTGAGTCGTGCAGTACAATATGCAGGTGAGGAGTGGCGTGTTGCTTGATTTTGGTTGTAATAGAGCAATTTAGAATGAAGTTCTGAAGCATATTCTGGGTAAAACATATTTTGGATCTGGTCATTTGCAGACGGTCCCTAAGTGATTCCATGTCAGCGGGTTGCTCATAGACGGTAATGTGTTTCTGCGAATGCAGAGGGAAACTTGTTTTGATAAAAAAAAAAACTTTTGTAGTTTGTCCGCTACATAACACAGATTAAAAATAGGTATTATTTGTTTACTAAGAACATTCTGGTCTCGAGCTATTGAGCAGAGAAAACCGAATCCGTGAATCTGCAGCTAACTTTACTGAACTGTGACGGGAGGGATGATCGGCTGATGTTGTTTCAATTTCACGCCGCGATCGACCGCTAGCACCTCTAGCTAGATCGACGTAATGAGCTCCCCTGGTCTAGGTAGATACTCTGTATACATGTGTGCTGTGTAAAAGCTGCAAATGGGACAAAAGAACTGTTACTAGGACTTATGCGTTATGTTCAGGTAGGCATTTATTTATTTTATTTTTATTCATTTACTGTATTTTTTTCTTCAATTTTTATTATTATTATTATTCTCTCTTTTCCTCTTCCTTTCTTTCTTTTTCACTCGTGTACCTTCACCCCTCACCCTTCCCCAACCCTTTATCCACTCCCCCTTTCAGACAACACCGTCTTGTCTGACACAACTGATGTAAGAAGATTCTGGTCTCAAGCTATTGAGCAGAGAAAACCGAATCCGTGAATCTGCAGCTAACTTTACTGAACTGTGACGGGATGGATGATCGGCTGATATAGTTTCAATTTCACGCCGCGATCGACCGCTAGCACCTCTAGCTAGATCGACGTAATCAGCACCCCTGGTCTAGGTAGATACTCTGTATACATGTGTGCTGTGTAAAAGCTGCAAATGGTACATAAATACGGTACATAAAACTTTTATTATGTATTAGAAGATTTTTGCTCTCTTTCTACAAGTATTATAAGCATATTAATTATATTACTAGATTCTACCATGCTTTTATTACAGGCAACTATTTCACTTAAGCAATCAGCTCAAAAATCTATACATTAAGACTTTTCTTTGCGGTTTCTCTAGCAAATTTTCTTTTGGTTTGTTCGAAGGCCTGGACAACTTATGATTATTTTGGATGTTTACAGTAGGAAACAGTTCTTACATTTAAGACATTTAATATTAAATGTTGTATACATTTACATTAGCCATTCATAAAAAATAAATCCTAGAAGAGTTCTATAAATTATATGTATCCTGTCATGCACATAACAACTTGCATCAACAGACACTGAGTCATTTATTTCAGATATTTTAAATAGACACAAGAAGACAAAAACAGAGAATATGTAAAGTACAAAAAAAGATTCATGCTTTATATAGATTTATGGACATATACATGATGTTGTGGGGGAAAAAAAATCTGTGCTATGATATATTTTAATCATATTAAAACAGAAAAACCCTGTATAAAAATGGTTTTGATAAAGTAATGTAAAAAATTTGAACAGTAATTTTACAGTAAATTAAATTTTTATTTGTAGGTATGTGTAGGTATCATTTACAGGTATGTGGTCAGAAAGTGAAATTAACTTTTTATTTTTGCAGTGTGCCCTTATTGATTTTATATTTTTTATATTTAACAAATTTATTTTTTAAGCGGCTGGAAGTTACATTTGTGACAATACTATCCACATCTGCCCAGCCATTTCCTTATTTGATCATGTCTTTTTTTTCTTTCTACAAGTTGCTGAGCACAACTGAAAGAAATATAAAAATCACTTTGTGGATTAACTTTAGTTTACTGAAGACAATGTTTTCATTCAAACAAGTTTTTAACTTCTGTTATGCTCGCTATGGCCAATGTAAATTTTGGGTGATTTCAATCCATCTATGCTGCCCAGCTGCTTAATGGTAAATGAGTTTAATAATTTTATAGAATCTTTTGGGTGACTTTGTGCGTGAACATATCCTCTGCAAAGCCTACCATCCAAATCAGGCAACATTTCCAATCTTGTAGTTGAACAGGTGCACCTAATAAAGTGCTGGTGCATGAATTTTTTGGATCAGTTTCCATTACAGACAGATCGAAAAAATGGTTTCTCTTAACAGTTCATCAATACGTATGAAAAGCTCATTTCCAGAGTTGATCGTGGGGAAGAAAACTCTTAAGGGATCTCCAAGCCAACATCCCCCATTGAGGTGAATAGGCCAACAGCTCAAATCCCCAGTGTCTCAGAATCCCACTCCTACATTGAATAAATGTCTATTTTCAGAATCTTCTGAACCTGATACAGCTCCTCTGCCCTGCAAACCACCACAAAAACTGACTCACTCAAGATTCCTACGCACTGTGATTTCCAGCTTATGATTAGTGCTTCAGTTAAGACTGATACCAAATAATACATTATTAATAGCTAGTTATTCTCACTAAATCCCTTATGTCTATAGGCTGTGTAACTGACTGCTATTAAATTATTCAGTATTGTTGTTATCCTTTTGAAGATTCATGCATATGTAAAATTGGAATAATCTGTTCCTCATTTCTTCAGAAAGTGCGCTATAAAAAATTATTTAATGGAAGAGTCAGTGGATCTAGAATCTGTGGATTTTCTTTATTTGCTTACTCAGCAAAATCTACATAATACTACACATACAAATGCCAATTTCACAGGCAAAGGGTATAAGGCCAAAGGGAAATGTCAGGATAATGAGGTAACATTATTAGCTGAGGATTGGAGCTCTGTCTTGGGACTTGGGACTGATGTGATGATAGCTTGGGGCTGGAACTCTGGAATGGGGCTTCAGCTCTGGAGCGTTGGTGGCTTAGGACTGGAACTTTGGACTGGTGCTGTCTTGGGACTGGAACTGAAGTGATGATAGCTTGACGCTGGAGTTCTAGAGCACTGCTAGGGTAATGCTGGATATTTGGAGTGGGGCTAATTTGGGGTTGAAACTATGGAATGGTGCTGTCTTGGGTCTGGAACTCTGAAGTGATGAAAGCTTGATGCTGGAGTTCTGGAGTACTGCTAGTGCGGGGGTGGAGATCTGAAGTGGGCTAATTTTGGGGCTGAAACTATTGAATGGTGCTTTTTTGGGGCTGGAACTCTGACTTGGGGCTAGAGTTATATTTAGGTCATTTCTATTCTATTTAGCCACACATCTGGAAATTTTTAATATGTCTAAATTACTTTCACAACTTTCATAAACTTGCTACTGTGGGAAATGGGGTCGGTTCGTCCAGGGGTGTTTTTCCCATAGGGAAGACCCTAGGACATGTCATCAGAGTCATGTCGACCTTTCTTCAGGAAGGGTCAACCTTTGGTTGAAAGGAAATTGGTCGGGAACCACAAACTGACAGTGAAACTTTTCAGGGGGGTCCCCCATACCCTCTTGACACCCCCCATCATCCCTCTGCGGGCTGCGGATATCTTCTTGAGCTCCTGCGTTCAGCAGTTGCGCATCTTCTCCTTGAGGACTGCACTCCTGCTGGTCTTGGATTCACTGTTAAGGGTTCGAGATCTCCATGTATTGTCCGCAGACGAGTCTTGCTTGGAATTCGTCCTTGAGGATTCCTCTGTTCCCTTCCGGTACCAGATGGTTACCTTGTGAGCCCTGCTTCAGGAGAAGGCAGAACTCCTTGGGGTTCATATATCCTGTTAGCCCTTCGAGTCGACCTAGACAGAGCCCGGGAGATTCACAACTCCAAGCAGCTCTTCGTATGCTTCGGAGACCAGCGTCTAAGGTCCGAGGTTTCTAAGCAGCATTTAGCCAGTTGGATTGTGGCTGCTATTCAGCTTACTTAGTAGGGGTATGAGAAGCCCTGTCCTCTTTAGTCGAGGGCCCACTTCACGCGCTGTAGTTCCGCCTTGCAGACTTTTGCTTGAGGGTTCTCACTCAACAACATAGTTAGAGCTACGTGTACCCAACACCCAACACCTTATCAGGTCATACTACCTTGACCTAGGCTCTGTTCCCTGTGTGGTACTGACTGGTGGAAAAGTTTTTTTTTTTTTATTAACTCTTGCACACTTTCCATAAATCATATAAACAATTTCCATTCTGAAAGATCCCTGCTTGTCTCCTATTTGAAACAGAAATATCCTGAAACATGGGTGCTTATTCATTTGCAAAGCACTGTAAGTTTTACTTTAATTCCTTTTTTGGTCCCAATCTCCAGCACACATTGGGTGAGAGGCGGGGGAACACTCTGTACAGGTCGCCAGTCTATCTCAGGGCTACATTTACTCACACATTCACACCGAAGAGGAATTTAGATTATTCAATTAACCTAACCGTATGTTTTTTGGGATTGTGGGGGAAACCGGAGTACCCAGAGGAAACCCACGCAAGCACAGGGAGAACATGCAAACTCCTTCCAGGAAGGTCACCGTTGAGCCTCGAACCTTCAAAACTGGAAGGACACAGTGCTACCCACTGTTTTACTTGATACGTGCTATTTTGACTGTATTAATATTTTAAAAGAAGACCTTAAAATCACTCAAATATTTGTAGTGATTTTAGCTATTAGGGATTTATTTATACCCGAAGGTATAATTAATAGATGATTTAAATAAAATGACTCAATATCTCAGCCAATCATTCAGGATCATTTGAACATACGTGATTGAATGTTGACCAAATAAGTAACGTAGTTACTGTATTTTCAGGAAAACTAGTCAATTTAACTCAAATGGAATTGTCACAGAGACAAACCCCACAACTTCCTCCTCTGACCAACAGAGTGAACCATTGCCCCACTAAGTTCTGCCCACTACACTACAGTTCCTATGATCCCTGGGTCCACAATGATTATCCACCCAGCTGAAGATCATTTCACCCCTCTACTTAACAGACTGAAACTGATCACACTTGGCGAAGTCTTGTTTGGCTACTGCTGAAATTCTGAGGGTTTACTACCTGTGCATGGCTACCTGTTGTGACCCTGCCTGTTTACAGTTTACAATTCTTGCTACCTGCCTGCTGTATTACTCTTTCTGCCCTTGGATTCTGATTGTTTGCTGCCTTCCCTGACCATTAGCCTGCTGTTTGACTACACCTCTGTCTGTCCTGTATTGCTGCATACACTGGTGCCTGAACTTTGCTTGTCTGACCTCGTATCCACTAAAGCCTGCATATGGATCCCAACTTGAGTGACGATTCGTTATAGGAATAATCTTTAGATACATTAAGAGTGTTAAAATGTTAATGATCTCCACCAACTGTACTTCAAGTACAGTAAAAATAATCTTAAGAGCATGGTAGCAAAGAATCTACAGAATAATGCAACAACATGCAAACATCATGAGATCCTTCTCTTTTCTTATAATAAAGATTTCAAGGAAAATACTTAAGAGAGACAAATACTATTATAACAAGTAGCAAGCACACACGCTCGCACACTCTCGCACACACACATGCACACTCAATTCATTCATTCCGAGAGAGTGTGTAATCCTGAGTTTCAGGCATTTAGGATAGGGTTGACTTAAGATATCACACACTAATTTCTCCTTCGCATTGAGTTATCAATAAGGTTTCTAAGACAATAACATTGCACCAGTACAGTTTGCTGACTCTGGAATGTTACTTTCGCTTTGCTTCAATGTCCTTTGTGAAGAAATTGTTTGATGATGAAGCCCGTTGCGACAAATTGCCAACACTGAACTTTAACTGAAAAGAATAAAATCGAGTGAAAGCGTCTGAGGTCTGAGTGACGGTTCTTGTTGCAACGTCTCATCCTGGTAAGGTCTTCAGAACTCTACGAAACTGTGTGAAACTTCTTCAGAATCTAAAGAAAGGCTTGGAAGGAGGCTTGTCTCTCCTCCATGGAGCTCGAGAACTTTTCTGCTCCTGTTGCTCTTCAAGTTGATATGCTGGGCTCAGCTTTTTACTACTTTTCCTTACTCATTTAATTGAGTTTTTTCACGAGTTTTAAAGGGCAGTTCTGACCAATTGCGTGTCTTTCTGAATGTCGTTCAATCGAACGACTGATGACATCACTGGTAATCAATCACAATAAATTCTTGCTAGCAGGGAAAAAAATGAAACATGGATTATAAAAATGTTGTAATTGTTAAAATCTGATCAAAAGCAAAACTTCATCAGAACAAAGTGGGAAAACCTATGAACATTTGTAATACTTGGCGTAAAGAGGTTACCTTAAAGGGGTTCATACATGATTCATCTCATTAAACGGTTAAGATATTATAAAAGGTCCAATGCTTGTTTGTTTACATGAAGCAACATAGTTTTGGGTTGCTTTACATTATTCCTTTTGTAACATTTGCAGTTTTTACGTAACACGAACACACACACACACACACACACACACACACACGCACACATATATATATATATATATATACATATATATACATACATATATACATACATATATATACATACATATATACATATACATATATATATATATATATATATACATATATACATATA
>SRMA01026907.1:204382-261502 GCA_007224835.1 Danionella cerebrum
GAAATGGGAAGAGCATTCTTTTGCTAAGGAATGCCCTTTTATAATCATCTGTCTGCTGGACACCTCTTAAATAAACCATTAGACTCACCTTTCGACCAAAAGCCTGTTAATTAACTATGACTGTACTCATTTTTTTCAACTTGGACTATATATATATATAAACACTGTTTTCTAGAACATATCTAGAAAAACCATGTCCGTTTGTTATAGTTCATGCAGAACAGTTCTTGTAGTTTGTACATTCCTGATCATATACATACATATACAAATATACATACACACACAGCCAATGATTTATGTGGGGTCATAATGATGTTGTTGTACACTTTATAGTACAAGTCTACATGGGAAGGCATATACAAAACATATTAAAGATCATAAACTGCAAGCTGGATGAGCCACATGCATTGACCCGATCCACATCGAATGATATCTCAGCATGGATGAAGACATATTACCTATATTGTCAACCTGCTGGTTGTTCCTGCCAATCAGACAGTTAAGCAGGATTTCACAATTCAGCTAAAATTTAGATGAAAAGTTGATGTGCAAGAACAAAAAAGGCAAAACATGAATGTCATCACTCGCTCTCTCTGTGTGTTCAGTGCATGGCATCAAACCAGCTCCTTAAGCACTCATCAGAATCCTGTACATATATTGATAAAGCTGATGAATGGTGACATCTATTTTATATTTAAACATGAGCACAATTTTCACCTAAATGTTTTTGTCTTAATGGGGTATTGGACATTTTAATCAAGGCTATGAAGGAGAAATATTGATCTAAAAGCTAGGATCATTGCTATTAGTCTATTAAATGGCAGTGCACCAATTAAAGGAACTTTGGGTATAATTACCTAAACCCTTTCAGTGCACATCCACAAAATAAATGCTGGGATGGAGCAGTCAAATGCTAAATGTCTCTTCAGTGGCATATTGGAAAGGCCAAGATCATTTTTCCTGCAAGGAGATGCATGAAAACATGCTGGAAAATTAGCACACTGTTTAAACATTAAGAAATCCATAAAGGTTGCTGAAATAATAAAAGTTTTTTAATTATATAATTTGTAATCTAATAAAAATATATAATATATAAATGGCGGTTTAATTTGGTGGCCAATATCTGAATTTCTGTTAATAAGAAATTGCATATTTGTTTTGCAAAATCAACAAAATGTCTGTCACTCTCAGAATGTGAGTCCTGAGAACCCTGCATTTTTACTCTGTCTCTCACTTTCTCCTCTGTAGTTGGTATTTCTCTATATCTTGCTTTAGTTTTGCTAGCTGCACACAACTGTTATCACAATTTTTGCTTATTACTTCCTGGCTTTCATATGCCAGTACTTCTGAAAACCTACCGTAAAGATCACAATACCTGCGGCAGTTAAAAATATGGCCCTCTACTAATTTGTACCTTTGCTGGTAGTTCATTGCAGGCATCTACTGATGGTAAATGAGTTTTGACTAGGTTTTTGAGCAAAGGTGTGGTTGGATGGAGAGTATCTTCTCTTTCAGTATTGCGCATGTTGATTTCATGATACCATCAATGAAATGCAACTCCCCAACACCAGCAGCACTCCTGCAGCCCCCCAGCCACCACCATGTTTCCCTGTGGCCACCAGTTATCATTAGTTTCAAAAACAGTGTTCTTTGTCTCATCACTCCAGAGTAGTCTTCATCTTTTTCAGTATGGACAGTAGCGGAATCTAGGTGTTCTTTTTTATGCATGGGCTTTAGGTCAAGCTTCCTTTGAGGACTATTGGTGTGCACTGTATGGTGTATGGAGTTTTGCTCCAGTTTGAATTTCAACTGCAGTGAACTTGCATAGTGGTTTACTTCCACCCTTATCATCAGAAGATACTCTTGCAGAGATGTTAGCTTTCATATATGGCCTTTTTTTGGATCAATTTTGCTATAATATTAACATGTAAAGTTTAAAATTTAAATTAAAATTTTTTGTGCAAATAAACTATTTTCTTATTCAAATTTGTGGCATTTCTTTTCCATGGGGACCACTTGCTCACAGCATGAAATGGGAAGAGCATTCTTTTGCTAAGGAATGCCCTTTTATAATCATCTGTCTGCTGGACACCTCTTAAATAAACCATTAGACTCACCTTTCGACCAAAAGCCTGTTAATTAACTATGACTGTACTCATTTTTTTCAACTTGGACTTGAATTAATGTGTTAAAAAAACTTTTTGGTGTGAAAATGCAAAAAAACTAATTTTGTTTACAGTCAATGCCCCCTATTTGTGGGAGTATGTAGTAGTAAAGAATCTTATAGAAAGTGTTGATTGGGAAACTGACTATTTCTGACAAATATAGTGGAGTGTACTCATTTATGCTGAGCGCTGTATAACTTGATGTTATAATGAATGAAAGTTAATCCCAAAATTTCTAAACATGTCTCATAAACAATATTGAACCCGGATTTAAGTACTTTTCTTTCCTGTTGTTTTCCCCATTTTGTGCCTGACTGAAGAGAGGAGAGAATAATTCCTCAGCTGTTACATGTTCATGCAGGGCTGGGAGGCCATGCTTGATCAGATTGGTTGGCAGGGAGTACAATAGACAAGTGAAGTCATTAAATGTCAATATATTGAGTGATTGAAAAAAAAAACTCACCTAACCTTGCCATTCTGGTGGCTCAAGTAGCATCACATGACCCAATATCAGAATCGCACTAAGTAGGCTTGGCATTCAATGGAATTTTTTTCATAGTTTGACCAGGCAGTAAGAACGAGAGGTTCAGGGAAAAAGAGAACGGGGACATTAAAATGCAATAGGTCCTTATGGTTGGCCAGCTGTAAATGTATTGTTTCTACTTTCCCATAAAAAAAATTATTCTTTAAAACAAAAGAGAATTTAACCAGAGGGACAGAGTAGGATTCTGAATCAATTAAGTCAGAAAATTTTTTTTAGTTTTTAGCCTGTACGTCTTATTAATAACAGAAAGTAGACCTCCACATTGTTCCCTAAAGGTGACTGCCACCACTCAGTGCCGCAGAGGGAACAGATCCCTCATCCAGGTTATAATACTTCATGAAGGTATTGGGTGTTGACCAGCCCCTAGCTCTCCAGATGTCAGCGAGTGAGAGTTCCCTAGTCAAAGCCCACATGGCAGCAATAGGTCCTCAGCTGGAAAGGGCAGTGCATCTCACAGACCTCATAAGACATTTCAATAGTGTTACGACTCGTTTTAAAGGGGAGGAGAGTGTAGATGAGATGTTAAACTTACAACGAACTAGAGTTCCAACATCCGTCAACAAAACACCAAAAACAATCGAATCAGTAAAAAAAGTTACAATTTTATTATTGAAGAACAGACAAACATTTAACATAGAAGAATGGTTTAGGTGGAGAAAGGCCAAAATAACAATCAAAACCCACTACAAAAATAAAACAACCCCCTAAATTCCCTAAAGGACAATAAACACAAAACACAACTTGCCTAAACTTCCTAACAAAAAGATACAATCGTTCAAGAATAAACAATAACTTATACTTTCTGAAAGAAAGACTATTAAGAGAACTCAGATCTTACTTAACCAAATTTGAACTTAACATTAACAAGGGTGTGTTGCTGATGGAGCTGGAACCCGGAGCTCTGCACCGAATGAGCTCCCTGATTGGAGAAACTCCGCCTCTTTTGGCACTCTGTCCAGCACCAATCACCAGTGATGCATTCAAAATCACCAGGAAATTCCAGGTAACCGCAATCACACACACACCTTGTGAAATAATTACAGTGACCCAAGGCACATAACAGATAGCCTCGGCAATCCAGAGGGCTAACCACTGCTTGGAGACAGCATACCCCTGGCGCTGGGCTCCGAAGCATATGAAGAGCTGCTGGGATTTACAAAACTCCCAGGTTCTGTCCTGGGCTGGTTCTGCCTCTTCCCGGGGTAGAGCCTGCAAGGTCACCACCTGGTTCGGGAAGGAAACTGATAGGTCCTTGGGGAAGAATCCAGGCCTAATTGTAACCAGGGAAGTATCACTGCAACTAGCTCGAGACGGTTGATGTGCCATCTAGATCAACATTCAGTGCAGGGGCCAGACTCCTGATGGGAACCGTACATGGCACCCCAACCAGTTTGAAAGGCATATGTGACCACGTCCTTGGAGAACACCGGAGTGCAGGAAGGACACAGATCCCCAAACCTTCAGGTGAAAGAGACAATGAGCTGTCAGAGACAGACAAAGCTCTCCCCAAAGCCATGCCCAACCTGGAACTTGCGAGAAAAGCCATAGTTGAATTGGTTGTATATGAATGAGCCAGAGTGGAATCATAGAGGCTGCAGCTGCCATATGCCCCAGGAACCTCAGAAATAGATTAAGTTGTGCCACTTGTTGAGACAACACAGCTGAAAGAGTGGTCAGCAAGGCCTCATTGTGCACTACCGATAGCAGCGCCCGCATGCTCTCAGAGTCCAGCTTTAGACCAAGAAAAGGCTCTTTTCTCAGTTGACCTTCAGACTAGTGATGCGAGGGTCATCTCTTGACAAGTGGGTAACCCACTAAATCCATGTATGTTACGTGCAATTATATGATTGCGAAGAAGTTGCTGAGAGACACTTCTGGGACAGTGGGAACATTCTAAGCTTCCATCAGTCGCATTCAATCTCCTTTCCTGCGCTTGCCAAGGTGTCAAAAATGATTCTCTGTATCCCAGCCTCAAGCGCATCAATCGAGCGCACATTCAGCTCTACTGGCCAGGCATTGAAGTCCAGGAGACATTGATTATGGGTTTATATAAGGTACGGGTTTGACTACACCTTTCACCAGAAGGGCAGTGATCTCCTCTCTCAGGAGTGAAACGCCTGTCTGGGGGACAGAGGTATGCACCACCTTTAAACCTGGAGGGCTTCACGAACTGAATTGTGTAACCCTGCCAGATTGTCCGGATGACACACTGAGAGGCCCTGGGAAACTTCTGCCAGGTAAGCTGACAGGGGTACGGGTCCAGACGTGCCGTCAGACAGGATAAGAATCATTTGATTAATAATCATAATTGTAAATATTGAATAACAAAATTGGCCTTCCAGTTAGAAGGTTGGCAGTTCAAGGCCTGCCAGTGACCTTCCTCTGAGGAGTTTGCATGTTCTCCCCGTGGTTGACTGGGTTTCCTCTGGGTACTCTGGTTTCCCCCAATCCCAAAAACATGTGGTTAGGTTAATTGAATAATCAAAATTCCCCTTAGGTGTGAGTGTATGACTGCCTCTCGCCAAATGTGCGCTGGAGATAGGCACCGGCAGACCTCCGTGACCCCGAAAAGGAATAGGTAGCAGGAAAACGAATGAATGAATAACAAAATTCTAAAATCAGGTAAAAACTCCTGGCAAAATAACACATTTGGTCTGCGCACACACACAAGAGTGGAAAATTCCTATATTGAATTAATACATGTTTTAAAAGTAGTTTTATTGACAGACAAGCCGCCACCTATACTGGGAGTCCAAGGCTTCCAAGCATAAAAGAAACATAGGCTAGAAGCTGTAAAAGAATCCCAACGAGTTATCAGATGACACCCTTTCCATGCACATAGAGATTTGGTCAGAAATTGGAATTTATGACACAAAACAAAATTTAAATCCATACAAAGGCCTTGCTGCTTGGTCATACATTAAAGTGTTATTTGTCAGAGACATTAAAGTGGTTGTATGGGGACAGTGATGTATAGCTGTTACAGCTATTATAACAGGAGTGTTCACTCTTATAATCAAGTCCATTGGGGTTGCTGAAGATCTATGTGTTTTTGGTTTGTGTAATCGATGTAAAATCAAACAAAGCCACTTGAGCAGTCTATGTATGCCAACAGTAGCTTAATATAGCATGACAACTTGATTATGGTGCATGAGCTATTATGAATAATGTATCTTAATTATTCACACTCATCTTTCTGAACCCTCCCAGGTGATAACAAAGAAGAAATGATGCGTTCTTATTTATAGAGTCATTAGAGCAGGCATGCCACTGTTGAATTGGCATGCATCAGTATTCATGAAGCTCTGTAAACACGAAGCCCTTTGTTAGAGAATGGCTTTGTGTCTAATTTAAATTGTGCATGCTAGCCGATAGCATATCAGTTCTTTCTTGTTGTTTCAAGAGAGCAGTTATACGCTGCTTTATCAATTAGAATCACAGCTGACCAAGTGCTTGTGATAATTCATGCTTCCACGGGGATAGGAGCCATCTTGTCCCAATGATCGGAGGACGACAAGAAGGTACACCCCTGTGCCTTTTATTCCCATCGTCTGTCCCCAGCAGAGCAGAACTACTCTGTAGGTGTCACATGCAGTAGTTCCTCTCCCTGCCTTTAGAGGCCACCACACTTGTTGCTGCCTTAGTTCTTCTTCATGGTTTTTTGTTAGTGTAATGTTTTTCACCTGTGCTCAATCACAACTGGCTATTTAAGTGCTGCTTTGTTTCCCTGTCTTTCACTCGGTTTTTGTTTGGACACAGTTGTGCTGTAAACCCTAATCTTCCTCGCTCTTCCTCAAGTAAGGGAATTTCTTTTTGTTACATTTTTGCTGTTGCTCAGCTGTTTTGCTTTTTCCCCTCGTGGAGTTTGATTCCCTGTATTATTTCATTAAAGAAAGACTTTATTTTTTGGAGCTCTGCTTGGAGTGTCTCATTTGGGTTCTATTCCAACACAACTGCCTCTTTGGCTCAGTGGTTCACACTTCAGTCTCCACACCAGAGACCCGGGTTCGAAACCCGGTCGTGACAGAAAAACCGAGTCACAACATGAACCCAGAGACACTCAGCTCCAGTGACCTGTTAGCTGTTATTGCACGGCATGAAGCTTCCTATCAGCGTCATGAAGAGATTTTGCGTCGCCAAGAAGAGCTCATGACAAAACACTCGGAGCTGCTGGCAGATGTAATGACTTCCATCCGTCATCTCTTTGAGCAACGCTCGGGCCCTTCAACCACACCCACAAGTAACAATAGTCAGCCTCCTGTATCAGCAATTAACTCAGCAAGTGAGCCTCGACTTCCTCCTCCTAAGCCATTCTCCGGTGATCCTAGTTCCTGCCAAGGATTCCTCACACAATGTTCACTTACCTTTGAACTCCAGCCCTCTAGCTTTCCCACTGACCGCTCAAAGATTGCCTATATTATCACCCTACTGTCTGACAAGGCACTCTCCTGGGCCTCTTCAGTTTGGCAGTCTCAAACCAGTTGTTGTGAGTCCTATACAGCATTTGTGGAGGAGTTCAAGAGGGTGTTCAACCATCCAGTCAAAGGTCAGGAGGCCTCCAAACGCCTACTTACCCTTCGCCAGGGTTTCCGTAGTACTGCAGATTTTGCAATCGAGTTTCGGACCATCGCTGCAGGAAGTGGATGGAACGATGAGGCCTTGAAAGTCTGCTTTCTGGGAGGATTGTCCGAAGCTCTTCAAGATGAGTTAGCCACTCGAGAGCCAGCTAAGGATCTTGAGTCCCTTATTGAAATGGCCATTCGCCTAGACAATCGCTTGAGAGAAAGGAAAGTGGCACGTCGACGGACATCGCAGTTTCAAGTTTCTACGAATAACCCTGTTTCTCCTGGTTATGTCCCATTGTCCAAAGTACCTCAAATCCTTGAACAGACCCATGATGTTCCAGAGGAGATGCAGTTGGGCCGCGCCAGGCTCTCTCCCACTGAGAGGGAACGACGTATGCGGGAGCGGTGCTGCCTCTATTGTGGAGTTTCTGGCCACTTCCGGTCCACTTGTCCTGAGCTTTCGGGAAACGATTGCCCCCGCCCAGTTACAGGAGGGCTGTGATGGGGAAAATTTGTACTCCTTTGCCAAATACTGTCCTGGTAGTTCCCGCCACCTTGTCATGGGAGGGCCACCAGTATCCAGTCCAGGCTATGATTGATTCTGGTGCAGCAGGTGACTTTCTAGACCTATCCTTAGCTAAGAGACTTAAGATCCCTACTCGGTCTCTCTCTCACCCTCAGGCAGTCATGGCATTGGATGGAAGGCCTCTGCAGCCAGGTAAAGTGACGGAAATCACGCAATCTCTGCATCTTACAATCCAACAACACCAGCAGGAGGAGACGTTTTTTCTGATTGATTCTCCAGAATATCCTGTCATTCTTGGCCATCCCTGGTTGCGCAGACATAATCCTAGAATTGACTGGGCCTCTAGTACCATCCTTGGTTGGAGTCCCACTTGTCACTCCACCTGTCTTTCCTCGAGCATCATAGCTTCTCTTCCTGAGTCTCAAGAGTCCATTGATCTGTCCCAAGTCCCTAGTGTTTATCACCAGTTTAAAGCTGTATTTAGCAAGGTCAGAGCTACCACTTTACCTCCTCATCGCCCATATGATTGTGCCATAGACCTTCTCCTGGGTACCTGTCCCCCTAGGGGCCGAATTTTTTCCTTGTCTCCCCCTGAGCGTGTGGCTATGGACACATACATTAAGGAGTCTCTAGCAGCTGGTATTATTCGACCTTCGACGTCCCCAGCAGGAGCTGGGTTTTTCTTTGTGGGAAAGAACGATGGGGGCCTAAGGCCATGCATTGATTATCGGGGACTCAATAAGATCACTGTCCGTAATCGGTACCCCCTGCCTCTGATGGCCACGGCTTTTGAGTTGCTACAAGGTGCTTCCATTTTTTCAAAACTTGATTTACGCAACGCCTACCATCTTGTGCGTATTCGTCAAGGGGATGAATGGAAGACTGCCTTTAACACCCCCTCAGGCCATTATGAGTACTTGGTCATGCCATTCGGTCTCACCAACTCACCTGCAGTGTTCCAGGCACTTATAAATGATGTCCTCCGTGACATGTTGAACATATTTGTCTTCGTTTATTTAGACGATATTCTGATATTTTCTCAGTCATTGGAGGAGCACAAGGGGCATGTGAGCAGAGTTCTTCAAAGGCTTTTGGAAAACAATCTCTTTGTGAAACCTGAGAAATGTGAATTCCATGTTACCCAAACCCACTTTCTTGGATTTATTATCTCCCCTGGTCACGTAGAGATGGACCATAAGAAGGTTGAAGCAGTCCTAAATTGGCCCATTCCCACCTCAGTTAAGGAGGTTCAACGCTTTATCGGCTTTGCTAACTTCTATCGGAAGTTTATTAAGAATTTTAGTTCTGTGGTGGCCCCTTTAACAAGACTGACTAAGGGAGGAGGCACAAAGATTAAATGGGGTTCAGAGGCAACAGAGGCTTTCCTGGATCTCAAACATCGTTTTACCTCTGCCCCTATTCTCTCTATTCCGGATCCAGAGAAACCCTTTGTGGTGGAAGTGGATGCCTCAGATTTAGGCGTGGGAGCCATCTTGTCCCAGAGGTGTGAGGATGGGAAGTTGCACCCGTGTGCTTTTATGTCACGTCGCCTGTCTGATGCAGAACGCAATTATCACGTGGGGGATAGAGAGTTACTCGCTATCAAACTCGCCTTGGAGGAATGGCGCCATTGGCTTGAGGGGGCTCACCATCCATTTCAGGTCCTTACGGACCATAAGAACCTGGAATATCTTCAGCAGGCTAAACATCTGAATCCCCGGCAGGCTCGTTGGTCTCTGTTTTTTAATCGCTTCCAGTTTATCCTGTCTTACAGACCTGGCACCAAGAATGCCAAGCCAGATGCCTTGTCCCGAGCCTACTCTCCTGAGACACAGAGAAAACCCTTTACCTCGGTCATCCCTCAGTCACGGATCATTGCACCCCTTCAATGGGAACTGGCAGGACTGGTACGAGCGGCTCAAGCCCAAGAACCTGATCCAGGTGGAGGACCTGGGGGTAGTCTGTACGTTCCTCAATCTGTTCGGGCAAAGGTCTTGCAGTGGGGTCATGAATCTTCGCTGACTTGCCATCCAGGTTATGCTAGGACCCTTGAGTTTCTCCAGCGACGTTTTTGGTGGCCATCCATTCAGGAGGATGTCAAGGGTTATGTGAGGGCTTGCTCAGTGTGTAGTCAAGGAAAGTCCACACACCAGCGGCCACAGGGACTGCTTCATTCTTTGGCCATACCCCACAGACCCTGGTCACATGTGTCATTGGACTTTATAACTGGACTTCCACCTTCCCAGGGCAATACAGTGATCTTGGTTGTAGTTGACAGATTCTCGAAAGCGGCCAGATTCATCCCTCTGCCCAAACTACCTTCAGCTAAGGAGACAGCCGAACTTCTCATGAATCATATCTTTAGGGTATTTGGCATTCCCCAGGATATAGTTTCAGATCGAGGGCCACAATTCTCATCTCAGTTCTGGGGGGCCTTCTGCAAACTTATTGGAGCCTCAGCCAGTCTATCGTCTGGGTTCCACCCAGAGTCAAATGGTCAGACGGAAAGAATCAATCAGGATCTTGAAACCACCCTGCGTTGCATGACCGCCAATAACCCCACAACTTGGTCCACCTATATCATTTGGGCAGAATATGCGCACAATACCCTCAAATCTTCTGCAACTGGATTATCCCCATTCGAGTGCCAGTTTGGGTTCACCCCTCCATTGTTCCCAGAAGAAGAGGTGAAGGTGAGGGTTCCATCCGCCCAAAGGTTTATCAGACGTTGCCGACTAACCTGGAGGAAGGCTCGGAACAACCTCCTTCTAACCTCCAAAAGATACCAGCATCAGGCAAATCGTCAGCGTCGAGTGGCTCCTACCTTCCGAGTCGGTCAGATGGTCTGGTTGGCCACTAAGAACCTTCCCCTCCGAGTGGAATCCAAGAAGCTGTCCCAGAGGTTCATTGGGCCCTTTCGTATCGCAAGGAAAGTTAACCCTGTATCTTACCGTTTAGTTCTCCCTAGATCTTTAAGAATTAATCCTACCTTTCATGTTTCATTATTAAAACCTGTCTTGTCTTCTCCTTTAGCCCCCCCTCGCAGACCCCCTCCTCCTCCCAGGATCATTGAGGGCCGGCCAGCCTACACTGTCCGCCGGATACTGGACTCACGGAGGGTTCAGAGGTCCGTTCAGTATCTGGTGGATTGGGAGGGCTATGGGCCTGAGGAACGCTCCTGGATTCCAGCCAGGGACATCCTGGACCCAAGTTTAATCCGGGAGTTTCGCACTCGGAAAGCAGGTTCTGGAAGGAACGTCAGGAGTCGTTCCTAGAGGAGGGGGTCCTGTCACATGCAGTAGTTCCTCTCCCTGCCTTTAGAGGCCACCACACTTGTTGCTGCCTTAGTTCTTCTTCATGGTTTTTTGTTAGTGTAATGTTTTTCACCTGTGCTCAATCACAACTGGCTATTTAAGTGCTGCTTTGTTTCCCTGTCTTTCACTCGGTTTTTGTTTGGACACAGTTGTGCTGTAAACCCTAATCTTCCTCGCTCTTCCTCAAGTAAGGGAATTTCTTTTTGTTACATTTTTGCTGTTGCTCAGCTGTTTTGCTTTTTCCCCTCGTGGAGTTTGATTCCCTGTATTATTTCATTAAAGAAAGACTTTATTTTTTGGAGCTCTGCTTGGAGTGTCTCATTTGGGTTCTATTCCAACACAACTGCCTCTTTGGCTCAGTGGTTCACACTTCAGTCTCCACACCAGAGACCCGGGTTCGAAACCTGGTCGTGACAGTAGGCGACCAAAATTGCTTGATCAGACAAATAGTGAAACTTGAGGTAAGTTATGCAGCCTTTAACTCGGATTCCAGAAAATGACGACACATCCTCTGATGCATTTTTACCTTGAATTGACAATGGAAATGAAACAATAATGTATAAAATAAATGATCGATTTTCAGACTCCAGCAGTGCAAATGGACTAGTTAATTGTGACAATATAATTCTTTTGTGCTTTCTTGGGTGTATGTACAAGTTCTTCCATTTCTTTAGAAACTGCTGATCTGCTAGGATGTTCACACAAAAACATCTTAGGTTTACAGGGAATGGTCAGAAAAAGAGACAATATTCATTAAAGAGGCAGTTCTGTGGTCACAAATACATCAAATGGCCAAACTGGATCAGGTTTGAGTCACTGGTTCTTGTGATGGACAAGTAACTCAAACTTGAGACCATATGTCACATCTGAGAAGAAGGAGTGAATCATGTTCTATTCATGGACTGTAAAAAGTATGGACGACGTGACACCGCCTGGTGCCATTGGGCTAATGTGAAGTTTTTTTTGAGCTGGACTGGAGGCTACCATTAACTAGTGCACATGCAGCTTCCTAATAAGGATAGAACCATCAGGGTTTCAGAACTTTGCCTTAAGCACAAGCCCCTCTCACACACAGCCTGTTATATACAACTTATTTTGAAACTATAAACATGAATTTGAGAACGAGTTCTCTGAATTTGGTCGTTTCTCATGACGGCCTCGTTTTTTAGGGGAATATTGAGCCACCGTGAACCACAAAAAAAATCAACTTGAGCAAAAAAAATTTTTAAGTTTGTTCACTGTATAGATAAATTTAGAAAATCGTTAAAAATATTTGTGTTAAAAAACGTTTAATTTTTAAAGTTTTACTTTTTCCGATAGACTTCTAATTGGATGGCATCATCTTGGGGGCAATCGGTGTGGTTTTTCATCACTCCACCGACCATGTGAGACACACTTGGTTCAGGAGTTAAGGAAACAGGAAAACATATCCAGGTTGAGAACAATACAGGAGAGACAGCGGGTTGTGAACCGTAGATCTAACAAGACTGGAAGCTGAATTTGTGGCGTAGGTAATTGATTACAGGAGATTGGTTGAGAGTGGATTAAGTGTTAAGAGAAGTCTCTGACTGGTCTAATGGGAGTTATCTGGATCTACGACGCCGATGTCATGCTGATGTGAGCTAATCAGATTTTAATGAGTTTTAGTAACACGTTTATTATGGAATAATTTTGGTCACATAGCAAAATTTTTGCAAATGATAAAATAAAGTCTTGACAAAAATGTAAAATGTTTAGGTGAATAACAGCACCAAAGGAAAAATTTTGAAGAGACTAAAGAACGAATGGTTCCAAAGAAAGTGAGAAATCGGATTTGGTTTTCACAGGACAGCACCCAAAGAAAGCTGGCTCTTTCGATAATGTGAAGAGGAGGTAAAAGAGCCACCCAGTTGCACTCTTTTCAAAGCGCCTTTCTACAATGGCTCACCACAAATCCTCTCTTTTCTCTACATTTTTGACAAACAGCTCCTTGTGATTAGTCAGCAACAATGTGAACCATTCGACATCCAGGATAATTTTCTAGGTGGGCTAGGTGAATTCTCCTGTTGCTTTCTTTTTTACTTCTCTCCTGTTTCCCCATTTAGTGCAGTGAGTGTCTGTCAGAGCGCAACTGCCATCTTCAGGCAGGGAGTATCATCGCATCAATATTTTCTTGACACAGACGAAAAGCACCCTGCTGAGAAGCCATCAGCCATCCTGCGAATCCCAAATCTGGTCGATGTGAACAGGCCTTTAAAGCAGAAATAAAGAGCTATTTTTATACAATAATTGAAATACAAAAAATTTGAAAAAGAAAAAAAACAGTACTAAAGTAAAAGACAATAGCACCATCACACTCAGGTTAAACGTATAGAATATTTCTCTATCTCTGTAGTTCTTTAGAGCAGGAAAATCATGACTTTTTGTTAACATATTACTTTGATACCGGTAATTGTAAAATTTCTCATTCAAAAGTTCAAATAACATATACGGGATATCATACCACAGCATTTCTACACGTAATAAACAAAATAATCATTTCACATTAATATCATTTTTAAAATCTACAGAAAAAATATTGGTGGATTGAAATTTGTGTACAATTGTGGAACTTGCTTCTTTTAATATAGCTTATGAGGGAGCAGACAAATGATTTCCCATTTAAGAACAACTTGATAACGGGAACAAGAGGCAACACAGCAAGTTAAAAAAGAAGATTGACTTGTTATTTCTAAGCTATGAGAATCATTTGATCACTGAAACTATGCTTGAATTAATGTTATTAAATATATGTCATGATATCCTTCAGAACGAAATAGATGAGCAACGAGGTTAATTCCTTTATCAAACCAACTCTTTAACCTTTTAAACTCTGCTAACCTGTCTCTGGTTTTTAAACAATGTCATTAGTCAACATCCAATTTATAAAGGTCAAAACAGAGTAATATTCAGCATATGCTAAAAGCGTAACCCTCTGGATTCTAAGTATATGCATCATTGTCATTTATTTGACTCAGAATTAATTGGGTGTGGTTTGAAAGGCAAGGTAGGGGTGTTATTTCCACTTGTAAGATGGCAGAAGAAGATACTTTGCAAACTTTAGTGATATGGTTATGATTGTCAGTAGTCTAGATATAATGCAAATCGTGATACAGAAACCTACCTTATTTACAGTTTTTATATATTTTGAAGGGTGCAGAGTGAAATCAGTGTTTCCAGAAGTGGCTGATCGGGCTGCAGGCATTTAAGTGCGATGCAGCCGGTGAACAGTAGTCACAGCTTCATGGGTTAGACTGCTGTCCAGAAGAACAACACTGACACCATCAAGCAGGAGGGTAAGACTCAGAAAGAAATTTCCCAATGCTGTGTCAAGGCACCTCAGTGGGAAGTGTGACGGGTGTCCATTCCATTCATCGCTGTCCTGGCAAAAACGACGCACACCTGGACCCAGCAATCAACCGCCACCTAGCCTCAGCTGCCGGCAATCAGTGAAACCAGATAAGAGAGAAAAGAGACCCAAGCCAGTTGAGCTTCGACCTCGCAATGTTGCAGATGCTAACGGCTCTTCTCTCTCTAGACAGCAGCTGAGACCAAGGGGCACACTTTCTGGACACTCCTTCACTTCACTGCTACACGGGATCAGAGCACGGCCACCAAAGGGGAATGAGCACGAAGAACTCACCACCACCGAAGAGCACTGTCATTTCATTGTGAATAAATCCACCCTCTTGGCACTTTATTACACAACTCCTTGTCGTGTGATTCTTCACCCCGCTACAGAATGAAAAAGTGTGGCACTGCACAACGGGAAGAGGTGACTGGACCCTGAGGAAGATTGTGGAGAAGAAGCGATTCCAGACATTGGGGGAGTGGACTGCAGTCTGAAGTAGGAACATTTGTGCAGGAAATGGGCTACAGATGCCGCATTCCCCTGGTCAAGATACTCTTGAACCAGAAACAGCAGCAGAAGCGCCTGACCTGGGCTACAGAGAAGCAGCACTGGACTGTTGCTTAAATTTTGCATGTCATTCGGAAATTAGGGTGGCAGAGTCTGGATCAAGACTGGGGAGAGGGAAATGCCAAAATGAACCATCAGAGAAGGTCTGTCCCAGCGGACAGTGAAGTAAAGATGAAGCTCTTCCTGTTGAAGTAGAAGGATGGTCATCCTGATCCTTTGCAACTTCAGGCTGTGGACTCACTGAGCTGCTGGCTTCTGTCACTCTGCAGTCTTCTGGATTTTCCTGCTCTTTTGCCTTCTCTTCCTGCTTTTAATCAATCACAAGAGAAGATCAAACATAACTATTAAGGTAAAGGATTAAGGTCATACAATCCACAGTGAAATATTTCATATTTCATGCATCTTTCATAGGCTCGAGAGCATTTACAACATCTTCAGCACATGAAATATCTGACTCTGTAAGTGTGAAGATTTTAGACGCTCTTTTTCTCACCTCAGGTGACGGTAACGCAGTGCAGACAGCCGGATATTCCTCAAGGAATCTTTCAAGCATCTCATGCGCCTTTCCATCTAGTGACACGGCAGTTTATGACATGGCAGATTGAGCTGTTTTTGTTTCTCCTCCAACTGATAGTTTGCAGTTGTCCTGCGATGAAAAAAAAAAAAGCCAAAATGCGCCTCACCCCCCTGTAACAGCCTTGACACCGCCGGCAACTTTAGCACTCGCTGAGAGGCCAAATTAAGTGTATGTGCGTAACATCTCACATGTGGCTGCAACAGCCATATTAGAGGCATTGTCAGTCACCAAAACTATTGTAAAAGTATTGGTTTGCAATTTTCCACTCGTTTGCAACATTTTGCAGCAGTTCAGCAACTTTTGTGCATGTGTGGCTTTCGTTCATAGTCCACGTTTGCAGAAAACTAGCCGCGAGCAAACACTCATCCATGATGTAGTGAGCCGTAATGGTGACATACGAGTCTGTTGAAATTGATGTCCATGCATCACGTAACCCTGTCCGTATTGCATAGTGATTCTAAAATTTGAGCAGTCTCCCTGTATTGTGCGGGGATTGCGGTGTCACTGAAATAACGTCATGAGGGCACACTATATCTTGGCTCAAGCACCTGTAACATTGTGCGAAACCCTTGTTTATCCACTACTGAGTAAGGCCGCAAATCCTTGGCCATTGTTTTGGAATGAAACCAGTCACTGGTAATTCACTGATCGGCCTTTTCAGAATATGGTGGAAGCTTTGCTACTTGCTCGAGGGTCCTTTGAGCGGGACCGGCAGTGGGCACGATCAGGATTGAAGGCCTTATCTCCAGATCTGGGAGAAACCATGTAATGTGTTTCTTCATGTTAGTTGTGTTCCCTGAAATACTTAAATTTGGCGCAACAGACTTTGCACACGGTATGGATTTTATCAACGACCCCTTTTTCTTCATCTTCACAAAATCCAAAATGTTGCCACAAAGTCGATTTCAAATTTGATGGTGCAGGTTGTAGTTTGTCCATTGTTTAAAAGAATTCAACAGCATAAGAGATGAGCATTGTGATGTTTGTTTCATGCGCGTATTCGCAATTTGATTGAACACAGAATCGATTCAGAATCGTTAGAGCAAGAATCGCGATGCATCGTTTTTTTGTTTTTTTTCTTCTCCCACCCCTGTCAAGTACCCACAGTCAGTGATAGTCTGGGGTGCCATGTCACCTGCTGGTGTTGGTCCACTGGGTTATGTCAAGGACGGGGTCAATGCAGCTAGCCATCAGGAGATTTTGGAGCACTTCATGCTTCCATCTGCTGAAAAGCTTTATGGAGATGAAGATTTCATTTTTCAGCACGACCTGGCCCCTGCTCACAGTACCAAAACCACTGGTAAATGGTTTCCTGACCATGGTATTACTGGTGCTCAACTCTCCTGACCTGAACCCTGTGGGTTATTGTGAAGAAAAAGTTGAGAGACGCAAGACACTCTGGAGGAGCTTAAGGCCACTATGGAAGCATCCTGGGCCTCCATAACACCTCAGCTGTGCCACAGACAGATTGCCTCCATGCCACGCCGCATTCAAGCAGTAATTTCGGCAAAAGGATTCCCAACCAAATATTGAGTGCATAACTCAACAGAATTATTTGAAGGCTGACTTTTTTGTATTAAAAACACTTTTCTTTTATTGGTCGGATTAAATATGCTATTTTTTTTAGCTGTATGCCAAAATCATCAATATTAAAAATTCAATAAAAGGCTTGAACTACTTCAGTTATGTGTAAATGAATCTGAAATATATCTAATGTTTATCAGTACATTACAGAAAATAGTGAACTTAATCTCAATATGCAAATTTTTTGAGAAGGACCTGTAGGTGATAGACAAATTGTAATCACAATTGGCATAAGGTTAATGAATGTTTTTTTTTTTTCTTGTACAACCCATCAGTGCATTAAATAAACCTGTTATCTTTCTGTTCATTACAATCCCGTCTCTTGAGTCTTTAATAGTAAAATGTAATGTAACATTCCACTAACAGTTCCAAGCTGTGCACCTAGAGCGTCAGTTTCTTAGAGCTGGTCTGGTCTCCCATCCCTTTACGTGCCTACACTCATTGTACTTCCCTCTTTTGCACTTAGATTGCTTTCAACTTATTATCCCCACTCCAATCATCAAATATTTTCTTTTGCACCTCAATTTTTTCCTTGTTCCCTTCTGGGAGACTTCCTGTGCCCCAACCTCGCTCTACACCCCACATTACATCTATTATTCATATTTCCCCTCATGCACAACCCTTGATCCTTCTCCGTTCTCTTTTAGGTGAGGGTAATTGGATGAATTTGTGAATGACAGTAAGCTTTGAACATTCGAACCCACGACTTACACTCAAAAAACTCCTGAAAAAAAAGGGGCATACTCACACTTTGTAGGACACACAGTGTATGTACATGTTGCAATTGTGTGCTGTGTAAATGAGAAATGGCTGTGAGCTCTGAAGATGCACTGATTTAATGAATGTGCAACTCAGACAAACCGGACTTGCATGTAGCTCAAAAAAGGCGTAAGAATTTTTAGGTAGTGTCTCAACTATTGATTATAGTGAAAGTCTTTGACAAAAGTTGCCAGACAAGCCTTCAAAACTCAAGCAATTCTATTCTAATTGGTTTAATTTTAATTTAAATAAATACAATTTTGCCACCCACCGGTTTCTTTTCAACAGCACAAGCTTGATACGGTGGGGTTTTTGCAGGTTTAAGTGGATTAACTGATAACTGTAGCTTTCATCCTTTCAGTCATGTACTGCAGCTCAGGTATTAAAAATGACTTGTGGTAAAAATGACAAATGGAATTAGTGGTGAGTGACCAGGGCATGAATGGGATATTGAGGTGTGCAGTTGACTGTTTATGTTTTTAATTTAAAAAAATGTATTTAGTTTTTTTTTTTTAAACGATTGGCATTGATTTGGCTCTTAGCCTCCGTGTTTTATGCTAAACAGACATACACATTAATTATCCCTCATGTTTTCTTAGCATGGCCATTAACACCTACATTTTTCCAAGATACACAACAAACAAGGTAAACAATACTTAATAAAAATGTAATGGTGTAAGAAAAGAAGAAGATTACCTCAGCTTTAAATTAATGTCATGTCCTGGAAATGTTTGGCGTATGTGTTTGTGTGTGAGCTTCTAAAATTTTCTCTCCTGTCGTGGAGACTCTGCCCTGTCCTCAGCTGTCTTATTCTGTCAGTTTGGATTTACATTACTTAACCGTTATATCACTCCTAGTGCTCTGCTGACAGATGTGTCAGGGATAATATTTATTTTACCAACCTGACTCCCTTCTTGAAGCTTTCCCATTTCCAAATCATCACCTCTCTCTATGCCAGCTCTCTAGCAGTTTTTCATGGCTGTTTTCTCCTTGCCTTTTTCCCTAGGCATCTTTTCGAAAACCCAAATAACTTCTGAAGAGCAGGTGAGTACCATCTCAAAATTTGAAGATATACTCGAAATAGGTCAAGAAACAGCAACTTTTAAATGTCTAGATCATGGGTGTCAAACTCATTTTCACTGAGGGCCACATTAGCATAAGTACACACAGTAACTTATAAATCTAAGACAATGTAATCGAATGTAATGTAAAATAAATGAAACTACTCCTTAATGTTGTTAAATAACTCATTATTTATAACTTATTCAAGTGACAATTCAGTTGCATAGAAACAATTGTATGCTGCTTGTTCTAATATAAATCCTTTTGATTTTTGTCAGCTTCTGAAAACCCACATAACTCCATGAATGAAGGAACAAACTGTCCATGTCAACAGTGTTGTGACGTTCACGAACGAGTTGAATCTTTTGAACGGCTCATTAATATGAAAGATGGGAGCAGAGTCATGTTTGGTCGGGAGCCAGTCTCCGGGGGGTGGGGTTATGGGGAATAGCGCTTATACGTATGCAAATGTCGTACGAGTTGTGCACCCTGCCTTCACGTAACTGTCTCTGAAAAGTGGGAGAGCAGTCCGTCGTCACGCTAGAAAATGAGCCAAAGAAAAAGGAGAAGCATTTGGATTTTCTTTTCTCTCATAGCAGACAGTTAGGCAACGTGCATTATTTGCCAGAAGATAATTTCATTTAAGTCTGGCTCCACATACAATTTGCACAGGCATATTAAAATGCAACACCCCACTGTTAACATCTCAGATGTGAGGAGGGAGCATGACTCTGAGTATGAAGTGGAGAGTACCAGTACTTCTGCTTCCACATCAGGCAAACGTCATACCAGTGCCACAGTCAATCAAGCCTCAGCTACAGCAGAAGCCTCTGTTACCACTGGATCCACATCTTTGCCTGGCCAGGCACCTGGAAAATTCCTGCTACTACCACAAAATCTAAACAAACCTTTCTCAGTCATTACTTCACAGCTCCTGTCTTGACCCCATTGAGAAAGGAGAAGATAGATGAAGAGCTAGCAAAGATGATAGCCATTGACTTCAGGCCATTTAAAAGTGTGGGCGACAGAGGTTTTAAAAACTTCTGCTATGCTCTCAACCTCTCCTACATTCCTCCATGTTGGATGGTACTGACCCAGAAAGTGTCAGGTATTTGTGAAAAAGAAGCAGCATCACTCAGGAGAAGGGTGTCCAAAATGTCAACAGTTTGCTTAACAACTGACTGCTGGACATCATGGACTACAACCTCATTCATGTCTGTATCATGCCACTTCATTGAAGATTTTCACATGTCCTCCTGCCTCATGGACTGTTTTGAATTTAATGAGCAGCGCACAGCAGAGAACTTGGCAAAGAAGCTTCTCAGTATTGCAACGGAATGGGAGGTTGATAAGAAAGTGGTGTGCTTCTTAACAGACAACGCTGCAAACATCACAAAGGCCATTCAGATAACAGGATGGACCCACCTCCCATGCTTGCCACACATCATACATCTTGTTGTAAGAGATGCCCTCAAAGGTCCACAACCCCTTCATCAATAAAGTTAAGGTGGCAGTGGAATATTTTCATAGAAGCACAGTGGGAGCACAAAAACTAAAGCAAACACAGCTCCAAATGAAGATGGACGAACTAAGACCAAAATAGGATGTGCGTCACAAGATGGAACTCAACATATCACATGTTGCAGAGTTTCCTCACCAACAAGAACCCTATTGTCTTCACCCTGGCCATAACCAATGCACCTTGTTCACCCTTTATCTCCAAAAGAATGGACTACATTGCAGGAGATATGCAAGAGGTCACTGTTGAACTCAGTACAGAAAGGTATGAAGTTCAACTGGTCAGTACTAGTTAGCTATAGCTTTCACGTAAAATAGCTGATAATAAATTACTAAGATACTGTGAAATACATCATAGCATTTATTATAATTAGTACAACTTTATAAATTGAATCATTATAATAACATTTATCTTTTTTCTCACTAGCTATGTGACTGCCTCCAAAGTAATTCTGCTGGCCAGGGGACTACAGAGAGCAACAGCTGATTTCGAGAGGAGGGCAACAACACAGGCTGCAAAAGACATGGCCAACTTGCTTTCTTCTGGCATGTCAGCTAGATTCCATAGAATGTAATCCAACCACATCCTTGCAGATGCTGCTGCGCTTGGCCCAAGATTCAAAAAGATGGCTTTCATCGATGGCAGAACTGCAGATGAGGCTTTTCAAACAGACTTTTCAAACATTCCTCTGATGAACTCACCTGCTTCCAATCCAACAATGAACCCAGCACCCAATCACAGGACACTCCAATTCAAGCACCAGCCTTTAAAAGGCTCCTTCCAGCTCCACCACTTTTGCTCACCCTGAACAGTTCACTCTTTTTTGGGTCTTCTCCTACTGCTTTCTGCCGTGTCTATGAGAAACACTGCTAGTTACTTACAGTATTCCCCTTTGAATACATTGCAGGTTTTATTGTCCTCCAGATGTAAGTGTCCATAATGACTTCCAGGATCTGATATGCTGACTACACCTTGTTTTTAAGGAACACTATAATTAAGTGAAAGTTTAATTGGAATAAATAGTGCACAGAACTAGCTATTTGTGACAGAAAGTCTGGTAAAGATAAATCGCTCAGTGGCGCAGTGGGTAGCAGAAGGCTGCCAGTTCAAGGCTCCCTGGTGACTTTCCTGGGAAGAATTTGCATGTTCCCATAAGTTTCTTCTGGATACTCTGGTTTTCCAACATAATCCCAAAATCATGCAGTTATGTAAATGAAATAATGGGATTGTGATGAAACACTTATCCCATAAAACGAGACGAGACGGTAGGTTGACAAAACTTAGATTTTTTTTTCCAATGAAAAAAATAAATAAGAATATAGTATTTATTCAACAAATGCATTTAAAAATTTTAAGTGCATTTGCACTCAACCATTTATTTTAATTTATTGAATCCATGCACCTCATTAATTACAAATACGGCAAGTGGATACAATATAGTAGAAACCATGGCTGAAAGTTGTTTATACTGTTTATGCCACGGTCACTTCCCAGTGTAAACATAATAAAGGTATAAATAATATCAGGTAATAACATTGAATGCTGTACATAATATTATTAGCTAATGACAAAGATCCTCTAGAGATCATTACAGGTCTTGTTTATAAAATGCATTGTTATTATTTTTATCTAAATAAATCTTATCTAAACCATATATCCCCTCCGTGTTTTCTGAGGCTAATTGTAAAGAAGATGGGAAAAGGAATAATGAATTCATCACAAAGACAGGGCCAATTAAGAAAGTGACCTTTCATGATCATCTGAGATCCACTTAGCATTCTGTTAAGAAGCTGATTCTGCAGTATCTAAACCCCATGTAAAGCATAAGCTGTCCTCTAATGCTGCGAATAACATTTAGCATTTCTTTCTATATCGAAATAAGGATAGTCGGTAGAAATGTTGATGTAAAACAATAATGAAGATTTATAAAGAAATCGCAAATGAAGAATTCACACTCAAATATTGGACCACGTTTATTCAAGGTATGTGAGTGAGACACAGAGTACATCACCAAAATTACTACACGTTCAGAAAAGAGCTGCCCGTTTAAAGAGTTCATTAGAAACTCCTCATAAAATGAGAAGTCGTTTGCTTCCCACAGATTTATCACTTTAGACCGATGACTCATGTTGCCCAAGCAGAGTAAACTCAGACATTATAAAGTGAAAAGGAGAAACACAGTGTTCAGTTAAATCTATTTGGGATCAACACAGTAAATAAATTAAATGCAAGAAAAATGAAATGGCATCAGATACACGTGACACGAGTTTGCAAAAGTTTGGGTACCCACGTAAATTTTGGTCTTGTTTTGCTCTAAAATCTATATTTTAGTTTCTTCAGTCTCTAGCACCTTATTCCAAAATGAAACTGGCTTGACCTAATTTGACTTTCATACCATTTGTTATATGTGAAGACAAAAGTTAAAATACATTTTCAACCACACAATGATCCACAGTGACACCATCTGCAGGAAGTTCATGTTGTAGGTCTTTGGAGCTGGTCTGTGGGTTGACTGTGACTCACTATCCTGTGCCTCTGCTTATCTGACATTTTTCTTTGTCTGTCACTTCAGCCCTTAGCTAGAACTGTGGTCTTCAAATGGCTCACAAATCTCTGAGACAGCTTTCTGTATCCTTCCCCTAAACCATGATCATTGGTTACAGGTCATCTATGATTGTATTTGAGGCTCACATGTTGCCACTCTTTAGATAAGATTAAAAGAGGAGAAACTTACAATATGCCTCCTTTAAATGCTTTCTAATAATGGGATTCACCTGTGTAATGGGATTCACTTAGGTTACCAAATCAATTTTAAGTTCCAATAATTTAAATTTCAATTATTTGATATTGAAATGAATACAATTATATAGATGCACAACATTTGTTTGAAAAATGTTTGCATTTTCCATAAATCAGATTAACTTTGTCACTTCTCAAATATCACTTATTTTTGGTTAGTAAATCTGTTAAATATATAGGAGATAAACAGACAATCAATGATTTATAAATGAAAATCCTAAAAATGGTTACATGAGAAAAGTTAATATTACATTTTAAAAGTTTGCCATAGATTATTTCTGGTGAATCATGATGTAAATGCTGGAAGGGTACATTCTGTTTGCATAAATAGATTTTATCCATTGCCGGATATGTGGTGTCTGAGACTCCAGTGGCATATAAAGCGACCAAACTCAAGGCAGAACTAAAACTGGAGAGCAATTATAGCAGATTAGTGTTGTGCCACTCTTGGGATAGAAACCTAATTAACAGACGTGTTCTTTGTCCTCGCTGCTAAATTCCCCTTGATGTGTCTCCTTCTGCAATACCCATAGGAAAGCATACATCCAAGCTAGAGTTAATCTCATGTGCTGCACAATAAGTTTAATTTAATGCATTAAAATATAATAAAATGCTAATTGTGCAAATTACTTTATATGTTTGGTTTCGCTGAGTAATATGCTAATTTAATTATTGAAATTTACTCTGTAATTACTTTATAATTCTCCACAATTTAAATATCTACTGAGCAATTTCTTATCCATCTGTAAACACATTCTTTTCATGCTACGCGGGTGCTACAAATCCCAAAAAAAAAACATCTTTGATAACTATAACTACTTTGATAAAATCTATAAAATTGGTACACCTCCGCATAACTTTGTATCCTTGTTAACATTAAAGAAAAACAAGAAATATAGTTTACAACAAAGAATAACTTTATTCGCATTGTTGGCAATATTTGCTATGTTTTACCTGTTAAAAACATCAGCGTGATTGGGATGCATTGTTTTTAACAGGAAAACGGTTTCCTCGTCTCCCGCTGTAATCACAGTGAAGCGCTGCATATGCTTTGTCAAATTTCCTCGTCTTAGCTTCCAGGTGACTTTCTTTTGTCTCATTATCTTCATCTCTGTCCGCATTTCTTTTCGTCCCTGTTAAAAATTTCTTTAGGTTCACTTCATATCGCCTGCTCGGTGCCTAGTATGTCTATTTAATGGTCGCAGATGTGGGTTGTAAAAATAGATACATTGGTGCGGGCCTAATAATTTCATAAAAAGTGGGGCCCGTGGGTTGGAAAAATACCTGACCCTGCGCATGCTGTGACTATTAGAGCTCCAACTACTGTAGTGGATCTGCAATTACACTTTGTTCTAGTACGGCAAAAAAGTTTGCTCTTCAGGGTCACTCCCCCCCAAACCCCAGGAGGCAGGCCTCACTACTTGAGAAGCACTGGTCTAACCAAACAAGCCAATGAAAAAGCTTAATTGTGCAGACAGAATTTTCATAAACTGCTGTTAAAAGACAGGTGTTTTGAAATCACTCTTCCTGTTTGGATTCGGAGCCGAACACATTCCTTTAAGTGACGCGCAATCCAGTAGCTACTCACAGCACGGTGAAAGAAGGCCAAATTTTGTCCTTTTGACACACTCCAGCATATGGGTGTGGTTGCTTTGTGTCATCAAAGATGCTGTGTTGAATGTTTGGGCTTCCAGCAAGCTAATGCAGTGGATATGAGGACAGATGCTCCGGTGCATGCTGCGGTATAGGCTGTCATTCTTCAAAGCCAGTTCTGGGTGCTCTCTATTCGCCGAGGCCGCTGATCGAGCCAATATGGCGGCAGCTGAAAATTGGTCAATTTCGAACTAGGGCTAGGGGGCAAGGATCCACCTCTCATCCTCCCCTCTCGCCCAGCATGCTTCCCATCAGTCATGATTAGTGGCTAGATGATGCATTACCTGTCCCTTCTTATGAGCCTGTTGACAATCTCCTCTCCATCACTTCATTGGAGGGGGCACAGTCGATTCTGGGGTTTTTTACAGCCCCTACTTCCTGGTTTCTTCAAGCTCCTTGCCCTAGTGCTATTAAATCAGACAGGGCTATTGGCTGAGTGTTTTTTTCCTCGGCCCGGAGTGTTTTCATGGCCTTCATGTCTTCTGGTGTTTTCCCATTTGACCCCTCCTGGTAAGTAGTTGTGTAGCTTGTTTTTCCGTTTCAGAGAAGCTCTCTCTCTGTTTCTGGTTTTTACAGGTTTTCATCCCCCCTTCAGGTTAGAGGTTCATCTTCCCTATCAAAAAAAGGGCCAAGAACCCGTGCCTTGGGCAGAAGGAGAACCCATGCAGGTTTGGATTTGTGTCTCACCTTTAGCTAGCACTATCCTTGGTCATCTGGAACATCTAGGTTACTTGTGTAACTTGTGTATGTCCAATTGCCACGTCTAGGGATCATGTGTTTATGACTAGAAAAGCTCGATTAGTAAGTCCAGCTCCTCCAGCAGCACAGGAAGGGTAATTTCGGAACACCCGCCTTTTATCAGCAGTTTATTCAAATTCTCTCTGCAGAGTGAAGCATTTTCATTGGCTCATTTGGTTCGACTGAGTTGATTGGTCGGTCATCCGACATACGTCTATGTTGTTTTCAGGGACAAGGGGTTACGCAACTAACCTAGATGTTCTTCATTATAATTTCATGTTGGATTATGAACACATATTAATGATATTAATGTATTTTCTGCCATTTTAGAAAAGAAAATGTGAAGTCTGCAAGTCATGTAATGTATAAGAAGCTATTTCACAGTCCAGAACCTCATCTTTCAAAGTCAGTGATTCCGGAACGACTGCTGCTTTAATTGCTCATTGACTCTGCTCATCAATGTGATTAATGTAACCTGTCTTTTATGCTAATACTGTGTGTTAAACAGAGAGAGGTGGGGATTAAAATGAAGTCTTAGATAATGGTCTTTGAGCACATGGTTTCATGAGTGACCCTTGTGCATGTTTCACAGATGAGAGTCAGCTGCTTTGCTGCAGTGTCCTCTGGGAAAATGTCTTCTCTTTACTCTCATTCCTGCTGGATGTGAGATATAATGCAGATCAGAAAGAAGGACTGGTTGGCCCCTTCATATTCCATGAGTGAAAGCTCTTAGTACTGTGGCTTGATTTCAACAGGGCTAACCGCTGATGAGATGATGCATTAATGAACGCACATCTATTGCTTTTTTTCTTTTGTACAGACATTAGTATTAGTGTAATACATCATTCCATAATAGCCGTGCAGTAATGAGATGACATAGCTGCAAGCAGCCAGGATGGATGGATGGATATTGATTGGAGTCTGCTCTGCTTTTCACCCATTGAAAGGATCTAGAATTAAACAACACTAGGCTCTAACACTGATTTTAATACACTGTCCTCACGCCCACCTTTACCCACCTGCACTCTGACGCCCCACATAGCCAACAATTTATTTATTAAATCACCCACAATTTACTAAAGGGACACATGGGATGTGGGCAGCAAAATAGTGGGATGTAGGCAAAAGAGCTGTGCCTTAAACCTGAAGGATAGATCTGTAAAAGCATTTTCCAAAGCGCAACATCGGACAAGCAGACAGTAGTCTTATTTTACTTAAACTCCATAACACCAGGATTCCAGATTCAATGAGTCCAAGAAGGTCGAATTGTGGACGGTGAGAAAATTGTTGCATTGCAACACACACCTCATCTGGATGTGTAAAATTTTATGAATCCGGTAAGAATATCTCCACAAAGAAGTTTTATAATTAATATTCAGATTCACTGGAGCTGAAATAAATTCCGGTCCATTTAAAAATGTTTATTATTAATTAAGTTTCTGTGCTCTACATGTTTTCTGAAATGTCATCCTGCTCTCATTCTACTTCAACAAATAATTACCAAATGTTGTGGTCATTTCTACAAATGCCAATCAGAGTGCTGATTGAGGGCTCAAAGGACCAATGTACAGCTGATTGAATGAACCCAGGAACCCAATGTTGCCAACACTTAAGTAATGAAAGAGCTAGAATACATCATCATCTATAATTTAGTTACATTTATGTATTTAGCAGGTGGTGCTTTCTTGAATTGCAGACCAGAAGAAAGTACACAACAATCAATTAGTAACAAAGAGCTAGCTAATCATAAAAAGTGCTCATAGAAGAGGTGTCAACCTCTCCAAGGTTTCCTCAATACTCAGAGAATTCACTGGCCAGATAGGCCTGAATAGTTTCAACTCATTGATGGGTTTCAGTCACAGTCTTCAAAGCCCGCACACACTCTGTGCAACCAGTGTGCTGAACCACTGGGCTGTGGAGAGTCTCCCAGTTCCCAACAACCACTATGTCCAGAAATGGATAGAGAGATATAGCTCACAGCTGGGGGAATAACATACATATCAAGACTGAATTGCACTCCAGACAGGAGAAGTCTGGATTGATCGGCTATAAGTTTGGTGAGAATATTCTGGTAAAAAGAGAGAGAGTGAACGGGGTAAAGGTGTGTTCTAATCAGACAACTGCAACAGATGAGAAATGGTACACCCTGAGGTTAATTAAATAAACTGAATTCACCTTAGGTGTGAATGTGTGAGTGAATTTTGCCCTGTGATGGACTGGCGAGCTGTCGAGGGTGTACCCCCACCTCTAGCCCAATGTGACCCCAAAAGAGAATAAGCGGGTTGAAAAATGAATGAATGAACTGCTCCTTTGTGTAAATATCCAATCAGAAAGCGGTAAAGTTAGAGGAGGGTGAGGCTTACACTTTTATAAATGTAATATAAATGTCAGTTTAATATATTTTAAAGAAAGTCTTACAGCATAGCATTTGTTAAGTAGCTTAAAAGAAACTTCCTTGATTTTGTTTGTAATAATATATTTTTGCAGCAGGGTCCTGTTACAAGTCCAGCACATGGAGAACAAGGACAGAACTCAATTGCTTCACTCTAATGGGTCTTTTTTTAAAAGTCTCTAACAATAATAACCACTGATTGGACAGATGTAAGCATGCAAAATCTAAATCGGAACATAACCCATCCGTGTGGCGGATGTAACCAGGGTTTCATGGTACCTTCACTAGGCATGGTAACTTCACTAGGCATTCGGCTCATAATATATTAGGGGTGTAACGGTTCACGGTATGTATTGAACCGTTTCGGTACGGCCTGTTCGGTTCGGTACACTTGCGTACCGTTTCGGTATTCGGTATTTTTATTAAATTATATAAATGTATTATTAGTGCGATATTAAGCACCGCAGAACAATGTTCCTAGGCGAGTTTCCGCACGGGCACTATTGAGTGAAGCACAGTAGAGCTGCACGCCGGGTAGCTGTGAGAAATGGCAACAGAGAAAGAGAAGCCAGCGCTTGAAGACACCTCACTACGGTCTCCTGTTTGGGAACACTTTGGCTTCTCTGTTAAAATACATAACGGGGATAGACGAGTGGATAAATTTAAAGTTGTATGGCGACATTGTTCCATGGAGATCGGGCAGGCAACACATCTAACATTTTCTACTGCTGGAGATATTGTCAATTTGTCACTGCAACCAGATCTATGCTCTCTTCAGAAAATGTGGATAGGTTAATCTATCCTATCTATCCTAACAAGTTACAGTATTTCATTTTTTATTTAAAAAAATGTGTTTTTCTTTATAAAGAGTGCAATTTATTTAAAATATCACCCAAATGTGTCACTTTTATTTATTTTATGCAAGAATTCTATTGTGTATTGGCAGCTTTTCAAAATAAAGATTATGTAAGTTCTTATTGTTTTGTACCGAACCGAATACGATTTTAGCGTACCGTTACACCCCTAATATATATATTAGGGGTGTATAGTTCTGAATAGCACTTACCAGTCCCTCCAGGATTTCACGATGTTGCGTATTCACGCAAATTCAGCCAATCCCCGCGATTTATTTGCGGCCTTGCAATTTCATCTAATCACCACAACTTTACTGTGAATTCGACCAATAAGTTTGGCCCGTCACTGTGCGCTGCATAATTTTCACACATACTTACCTACAAATATCACTGCGAAAAACTGTGCAAAGCAATTCCATAATGTTCTCCATGAAAGTGGAGGAAAACATTGTCGTAAAACCAAAAAAAAAAACCTTGCTTGACCGACACTTCTCTACAGCAAAACATGCCAGAAGCATGTCCGTGCAAGAGCCGACACGCCAGGTGACTATCACCGAAGCTGTTGATCGCAAATCTATCGCAAGCAGCGAAAGGAACAAGATAAACAACTAAACTTAAAACTTGCGTGGGCAAAGGTGATAGTTCTACCGAGTTTGAGAGGGGCATGTAATAATACTATTTTCCATGCTTTCACAAGTTTCATCAATCATTTATTCCAGTACATAGACGTAGCCATGGTGCCGTAGCAGCAAAATGCTAAAAGTCTACAAACTTAACGGGGACAACATGATTTTTTTCTTAATTGAACCTGCACTGCAGCCTCCTGAGGAAGAAAGCCACGAGGGTATAAGATAGTTGAGAAAAATCTGTCTTAAAAAATCTAAATTTTTCAAAAAGCTGCCGCAGATTCAGTATTTTAGGCCGCAATAATCACAAAAAAATCTCGCGAAATCTTGGAGAGACTGACTTACGCCACTACCTTCTTTCTTCTCCAGCTGATACAAAGGCAGTAACAACAACCAAGAAGGCCTACTAGATCACTAATCCCCTTTCTCGGAGGGTTACTAATTTGGCCACAAATCACTACCTCTTGTCTATGCCTAGACATATCGCTGTATTATTACTTGGTACTCTACTTGATTTAATTCCTCTGGTAACTTATCCCAAAAAGTAGTAAAATCTGTTTGTGAATCTATTAATTGATAACCACTGGGCCCAGGCACAGTTACATGAAGGAAATCCTTCACTGAGTCGGGGCATTGCGTGAGGAGAACATATCATATATATTTCTGCGGAGTATTCTACTATTGAAATCATGCGGGGACGCTTGTGGCTTAACAATCATTTTTCTGAATGCTGCTGTCACCCCTGTTAGATCCTCTGATGTTACACCTATTGTAATACAAATTGTTTACCTTTTCTACTCTAGAAACCTCAGGTTTGTGCTGACCAAAAAGAGAGCCCCAACTCCAGCTCATTTGAACTGCCAGCAGAGTATTGGGAGTTCAAGGATGTCTTCAGAAAGCAGAGAGCTCCCACCTTTCCAGCCCTGGTACTGATACCCCCAAACACTTCCTAAACGAATAATTTTTCAATCTTCCTCTCTGGTGGCTTCACGTCTCTTTCTTTGCAAAACCCTCGACTCTCATACTCTCTACTCTCAAAGATCTAAACTTGACCTGAAAAGTGCCTACCACCTAATAAGAATTTGGGAAGGAGATGAGTGGAATACTTCCTTTATTACCCCAGCAGATTCTACGAGCCTTAACCAAATTCCAATCTTTCATAATTGAAATCTTCAAGGAACTTCTATTCAGATTTGAGGTTGTCAACATAAAAGACATCCTCATCTACTTAGAAGAACATATTCAACACATTTAACGTGAATATGAAACTTTGACATATTTCTGAAAGCCGCAGGAGATGGACAATGACACCGGAAATTCAAGATGTCAACCTCCAGAAACCAACTCCACATGGATGTTCAGAAGGTAAAGCCTATGTAACCTCTTCATACTGACACTCCTCACTGCATGTAGGTATGGCCACTAGTCTTGGTCTTGTGTTTACATGTCTTGGTCTTGATAAACTCTGATCTCAGAGTTCTTACCCTACTCTTGGTTAAGGGTATCAATGGAAACAAAGCGGCTCAATCATTTATTCATTTATTTTCCTGCCCGCTCCTTCCCTTTCGGGGTCACGGGGATCTGCTGGTGCACCTGTACAGATAACCAGTCCATTAAGGAGCTGCTCAACCATTGCAACTCAAATGGCACAATTTAAGATGAGATCTTCAACAGATCTAAAAGCTGATCATTCAAGGTTTGCATTTTGACACAGTATGAAACACAATTACAGTATAAAGAAATGGATTGAGATTTGCCCAGATTAAACATTTCTTTTCCACTCAGATTTCTCTAATTCGCTTGTATTTCATGAATGGATGTCATTAAATATGCATTGCATGCAGAATAGCTCATTCTAGTGCACACGTCATTTCACACGTTACATCTTGACACATTTAAATGGAATTCTCTCTGCAGCTGCTTGTTCTTGTCAAAATCACTTGTTTGCTGCGCATTATGACATTATTAATCTTTAGATCATAGGGTTTTTTTTTTTTTTTTTTTTTTTTTTTTTTTTACCAGTGGCATCCCTTCTCTGCTGGCCCAAATCGTTTCAGAAGCACTAATTTAAATGAACATTTTCCATTAAATCAGATAATTTACTCCGCAGAGTCTATTCTCTTCAAGGGAGGTAACATAAACAGAAATTGTTAAAAGCTCATGGTGTTCTCTAGAGTTATGTTACTTGCACTTATGTACATATTTGATTGCACTTTTTATACACTTAGATTAATTTTTATTTGGTCTTAGCACAAACATTTTTACAGTTGACAATGCATTACTTTTTTCCTCAATGTTTTAAAAGAGAAGTTTCCTCACTGGCTGCAAGTGGTGGTAAGTGGTAACTGGGACAGGTACAATAAATTGCTGCATAGGGAGCGTGTGCTAAACAATTGAATATGGATCTACGACACAATTGATTTTACATGAGTATCAAACAGCTTCTTACTGTAGCATTTTGGCCCACCTGCCAATGCCACAGTTGTTTAAGTGGCACGTGGGAGTGACGGTAACCAATTGACAGGTATACTCCCTTTATAAACTGGAGAACAATACAGATAGGTGAACAAATGTCACATACAGAACATTTCAAAGGATGACAAAGAACAATGTGTCCAAAAGCCAGTAATGTTAACTGGCAAAATCTTGAAGCTGCTGTGGCGTTGCTAACATAAGCTTATATTCTTCATAGCTAATGTTTCTAACCCTGGTGCATTAACATCTCAGCAAACCGTGAACCCAGTGGTGAGGGCTTTCAGAAAAAAACATCATCTGCTTCAGGAAGGGGAATCAGTATATCACTAAACTGTCTGCAGTAGAGAGGACAGCTGTTGACCTCAATTGAGAGCATCATCAGACAGTGAAAGGAATATTTCTCATATGTGTCTTTACACATAGAAGCAACTTTATTCTATTATCTAAGCAAAAGTCATCAAAAGTTCTTTGGTGGCAAGTCAAGGTGTTCAGATTGCCCCTGATTCCCTCAAGTCCTGGATGCTGTGAGGTGGTCTGCATTAAAACAGTAAAGGACAACATACTCCTTATTCTTCGTGATGCTGCAGTTTGCCCTCGCAGTGACTCCAGCAGGGCTCTCCATTGTTCTGTTTATAATAGTCCATAATAAGTATTGTGGATATTTTGTGCACTATTTCGTGAATGTTAGGGCAGTTTGCAGCTGAATGCATAATAGTTGGGTTGAGAATCAGCACCTCTAATTCGAATGCAAAAGGTAGCATGCTCCATCCAAGTTGGTGGAGGTTAAATAATAAAAAGTAGCCAGAGATAATCTTTTGACAAAATATATATATAATCTGTATTATCTATCTTTTATATCTAGCTCTAAAAGGGGGTAAACTCTGAACAGGGTGCCCCACCATTGCAAGGCCACGCATACATTTATGTCAAGATTAAATGGTACATGGTTCACCATACCAGTACGCTACAGTAATCTTTGGTATTTATTGTTGGAACTAAATTTAATCCAGAACATATGTTGGTAAATCCGTTTGGTAAATAATGGATCATGAGAAGGTCATGAAAATGAAAAGGTTGTGCAGAGTCAGTTTGATTAAAACGTAAAGAGCATGCATCATCCCTCCAGAGATCACGGAGACATGTGACCTGTGGCTTCACATAGAGTAACAGCTGCAGAGCATCACATGACTCGAAATGATGCAAATCTTTCTGTCACATGTCTGAGGGAGCAGAAACATATGCCTCCCCCAAGTCCCTGTACATTATCATATTTCCGTCTTGCTTCTTATTCCTCCCTATATTGATTTTTTTTTTCCGTGGGATGCTTTGGGTTGAGACTGAGCTTATCTTAAGCACAGTCCTCCTGAAGGCAGCAAAGTTTTCAGTCCATTGATTCATAGAAGTTATAGCCTACTGCACTAAGAATAAATGAGAAACATAGTATTTATAAAGATAAAACTCAATAAAGGTTTATGGTGTATATAAACCAAAATGTTTATGATGTGATCTGCATGTTTTGCCATTTGCATTATATCATACAATATTGTCAAATGTGATATTAATCTTATAATTCTCTTTAAAGTGACAGATGAGATGATTAATTTATTGTATAGTTATTTGTTAAACATACTATTATAAATTATAAATAAATATATACACTTAGAAGCACATCATGAAATTATTCCTGCAGAGAAGCATTCTCCTGTTGCTCATTTCAGGAAATGTTCAACCAAATCCTGTCTGCAGTAGCTCAGTTATTATCAATAATACTGCAAGAAACTATTTCAGTGAACCATGGGTTGATGCATTCAAACATATTCAGCCTCCAATCTAAAAAGAATAAATTGAATGCCTATATTTATATTGTAATTTAAATCTGAATCCTGCACAGTGAAACCCACGGAGTTCAAGAGTTGAGTGTATTTGCTCCCACTCTGTATAGAATTAAAGTGACTCTGAGTAAGAGTTATTCAATCTAATTAATGGGTTTATTTAATTATTGTTTTTCCAAATCTGTGGACGAAAAGTTGTGTTTTCTGTTGGTTGGTTTCTGTCCCATATTTCTGTTCGTTAACCACAAATGCGCTTAAATATTCTCATCAATGCCTCCTGAACATAAACTAACTCTGTCACTGAGCTATTTTAACTCTGTCCAGGGTGAATTTGGATCCTCTCTGAATAGATATTGGTACTCTGAGCATTTCTTGTGCAGATTGGGAAAAATAAACCCACTAAATAGATCATTAAATAACTCTTCCTCAGAGACTCTATATAGATCCCATCTGCTCCTCCATCAGTTTTGCATCTTCTATATGAACTAATTCTTTTTAGGGTACCTATATACTCAATCACAAACATGCCTCTCCACAATAAAAAAAGAGAACATAATCATCTTATTCCTTAATCTTAATCTTAAATGTCTTGTCAATTATTTAAAACAACTAGAAAAAAAATGGTAATTTCAGAAGGTCTGTCATGATTACTCAGAATGCCATACATTGCTTGAATGAAAACTAGCACTAAAAGATCAGAGAAAATATCCACATTTTTGGGACATTGGGAGCTATTTGATGGAGGAACACCAGAGATGTCATCAAAAAGAGCTCTGTCTGTACAGGAATCTGACCCAGCATGTTGAGCAGGGGATGATGGGATTGAGATTAACCTGTTTTCCTTCGCCTGTGCCTCTTCATTCAGAGCCATTTAATCCAGATCGGTCTGCTCTCCACCATCTGTCCTGAAATCCAGACATTCGAAATTTTCAGTGAACCTGCTAGGATCACGTGATCTTCAATCAGGTTCATTCCCACCCTGTCCCCACATCATCATCGTCATCCTCTGTGTCCCTGTTTGGGTGAGATTATGTGATCACTTTCACCTGTAGTCCTTCCCATCATTGTCTTTGATACTACTCTAGATATGTCCTACGATGGACTGTCCAGGGAGTACCCCCTCCTCTCGCCCAATGTTCACTGGAGATAGCCACTGGCAGACCCCTGTGATCCCAAAAAGGAATAAGCGGGTTGGAAAATGAATGAATGCAAAAAAACTACTCCAGATACTCTTTTATTTACATTAACAAAAACATGTTTTGTACTGTACAGGGGAGTACTCCAGTAAAAAAAAACCCAAAACAAAATATAACTGCAGGCAGTATTACGGGGACAAAGTGGCAAAAGAAAAATGAGGGCCAAAAAATGCATTTTAATTTGCGTTAAATGAGTTGCTGAAAATGTGAGCAAACAAAAACCTTTTTGACAAAAAAAAAAAAAAAAAAAACACTAAATGGATGACTTTCAAAATGACTGATATAATACAAATTTTACATGAACCGACTTCTTAGCATGATGCTCCGAACACATGTTATGATTTTGGACAAAGTGATATGGAGTTAGAAGCCAAAAAGGCGTTTTCCGTATCTCCTGACCACTAGGGGACACTGAACTGAAACTCAGCAGACAAACTCGCATCATGGTGATTATAACATACACCAATTTTGGTTCTCATACACTAAAGCTTTTATCAGATATAGGCGTATGATCATTTCAATGAGCAATGCATTAAGACTGTTCGCTAATTACTCTGAAACCATTCAATAAATCAAAATCCTTGAAAAAATGTATTTGATGTATCACAAAAAATAAAATGGCTGACTTCCAAAATGGCTGTCCTAGTAAAAAATCCACGCAGACCGACTCGGTATGATGCCCTGAACACATTAGGACCAATTTTATGATTTTCGGACAAAGTGAAATGGTGTTAAAGCCAAAAAAGACATTTTTCGCATCTTCTGACCACTGGGGGGCACTGAGTTGAAACTGAACAGGCAACCTTAGGAGATATAGCCAAATGACCTTTTGTGCTAGTTTTACATTTTATTTATTCATTAATTTCTCAAAAACCATAAACCATAAAACCAAAAAATGTCTTTGATAAATTGCACAAGTTTCATGGGAATTGCATGAACGGTCTAGGAGAAGTTTGAAAAAGTAGTAATTTTGATTATTCAAAATGGTGGCTAATTGGATGATTGGAACATGATTTCACGGAGTTCTTGGGAATTTTCATGAACTATGAAATCAGAGGCAAAAGGAATTCTGTTCCTAGACCATAGAGTTCATGAGTTATTGGCATTAACAGATGTGAAACTTTGGACGAGTAGTTATAAAGTTTGAGGGTCCAGATTGGGTCAAATTATTCATAACTCATAATGGCCAAATGTATCAGTGTGCCAAATTTCATAACCCCGGCGTTTCATAGGTCTGCCATTGACTTCAATGGTGGAAGAATAACAATAAGAACACCAACAAAAACAATAGGTGCCATTGCACCTTCGGTGGCTTGGTCCCTAATTAAGGTGCTGAACACAAACTTAAAACATATGATAGATTGGCTTCTAGTTGACTGCCACATGAAATAGATTTAAAAAAGTGAGAGCTTATTTACTCTTTTACAGCTTTGCGGTGCTTTCTTTTCTTTAAATGTTTTGCTTGTAACATACCTAAACACAAGAGCCAACTGTTTTATTGAAATGACATCCAACACTGGTAACACTGGAGGCCATGATTACACTTCTAGAAAGTAGTGGGGAAGCTCTTTTGGCTGATAATAAAGCCGCATAAATGGACCAAACTTAGCTAAAAGTTGAAGACCGTGGTCAATGTGTACCATCAGCTGGCAATGGATGACGTAACAACTAGTTATCCATCTGAGGAACATCTACTCTGGGCTTCAAGACGCATACCATGTCAGTCTTTTTTTTTTCTTTTTTTTTCTTTTTTTTCTTTCTTTTTTCTTTTTTTTCTTTTTTTTTCAGACTGTCAGTCTTTAATGTGACTTGGATCTCTGCATGAGTTCTCTGCACAATGGATCATCTGTTCTACCAACAGACTCCACTCCACTCTCTAAGAAGTTTCAAGCAATGTGTTTGATCTCCTTCTGCACGATCACCCTAACTGTGCTTGCTATAACAGCTGCACTTGACTGAAGAGTGATATTCACCAGCGGACTCTTCTGTGGATTTCCTGTACCCAGAGCTACACTCTTCAGAGATTTACCAAAGCCTTCTGCCAACCTGATAATTTGCTATTCACTCTATTGCATACTGCTGGTACATCAATAAAGACTGTTTATATTATGTCTTTGTCCTGTGTCCTAAGTACAAGTCACCCCAGAACCATGACATCTGAGGAAGCACTGGTCTAGTGTTTAATTACAGCTCGTACCTCCATAATATTCCAACTACCAGTTATTTTAACACCTTTTTTACATAATTAAAGGGCGGCATGGTGGCACAGTGGGTAGCACTGTGGCCTTCCGGTTAGAAGGTTGCCTGTTTAAGGGTCCTTCCTGGAAGGAGTTTGCATGGGTTTCCTCCAGGTACACATCCCCCACCATCCCAAAAAAACATGCGGTTAGGTTAATTGAATTATCTAAATTCCCCTTAGGTGTGAGAGATTGCCCTGCGATTGACTGCCGACCTGTCTCGTTTGCATTTTTGAGGAAACCCACATCTGACAACACCCCTATCCTTACACAATTCCACTCCAGCTTTCAAACGAAGGCAAAAGGGGTCTCAATCCTTATCAGCCAGAGTGTATCATTTGAGTTTCACAATATTAATGCAGATACATATGGCACTTTTTTTCTGTTTTACCAGAACTGAGCTCTCCCTCAAAATGGGAGGGGATGTTAACTGCTGACTCAGACCGACACTAGACATATCATCAATTCATCTGCACTGTACTGATATTTAGGGCTCCAAACACCAGCAAGAGGTTAAAAATGGGATAGCCACGGTATATGAAGTCCAGAGTGATTTTGTTGGTCATCCTACTCATTTTGGAGGTGTTCAGGTCCTTAAGAGAGGGTAGGGGAGCACAGATGATCTCAGCTGTCCACACTGTCCTCTGAAGCTAAACCAAACAATGATGGAGGTGCAGAGAACAGGCATGATGGCCGCTGATCAGAACTGGTTCAGCAGTGTCTGTGGGAGGTTGAACTTCAAAAGAAAACCTCAGAAAGTCCAAAAAAAAAAAGTTCATTGTGAGTGCTACCTAATGTTAGGCAGGTAACTTAATAGGTTAAACAAACAAATTACAGATCAAACTATCAAAAATAACAATAACACTTCTGGCATCTGTTTATATCACCAACCTGATGGTGCCACTTGGATGGACTTGCAGAAGAAAGTCTCCTCACCAACTCCTTCGTGCAGCTTCCGGGATGTGAACTCTCCACATCTCCAATCTTTAACAATCTCAAGTGGACATCTGCAAGTACTCACCTCTACTCTTAAGCCAGGAATATACTGCGCCAATTTTTTCCCCATTTTCCCAAAGTTTTGCAGCATGAGGGTTATCCAGTTCAGCCGGTTGGGAATGAAAATCAATGTAATATTAATTGTTTATTTATAATCATAATAAAAAAAAAACACTATTTCTGAAAAAATGTAGGACACTGCTTATACTTGTGGTTGAGGAAATATATATTAATATATATCCCAGAGGAGACAGGAGAGGGCTTGATTTCCAAATTTTTACAAGAAATTTATGAATTACACACACAGATATATCTCAGTGTTCTAACTGCATCACACAAATGCAAAAAAAAAGCCCCCATTGCAATGCGCTAGCCGACCTGCTCTCCCTCGAGACCTGGTCTTTTATAACTATCAGGCGGAGCTTTCCTTTTGCCCCCAGACCAACACAGTGTTGCCTACTTGGCGATTTTGTCGCTAGATTTAGTGTCTTTTCAGACTGCCTTGTGAGTTTTTTTTTAATCCTAGCGACAAATCTAGTGACTTTTCCTGGTGTTCTTGGCCACTTTTTTTTCATTCTGGCTGACAGGAGGGAGGTGTGCTTTGCCTTTCTGTCTCTTTTAAGTGTCCAAATATCAAATGAATTGAACATGCATAAGCATAACAACCTTATTGGCTGACGAGAATTGGGTGGCATATATCAGGAGGAGGACAGCAGTCTCGCGGTCTAAAATAAACCACGATAGTTTAAATAAAATAAATTCATTCATTTATTTTCCAACCCGCTTATTCCCTTTTGGGGTCACGGGGGTCTGCCGGTGCACACATTGGGCGAGAGGTGGGGGTACACCCTGGACAGTTCGCCAGTCCATCGCAAGGCAACTTTCACTCACACATTAACACCAAAGGGGAATTTAGATTATTCAAAAACCCTAACCGCATGCTTTTGGAATTTTGGGGGGTAACCGGAGGAAAGCATGGGAGCAACTTTGCATAAAGTCATAAATATGCAAATCAGTAACCATTAGATGAGTAATTGGGGAGTAGTATGAATGAAAATCTTGAATGAAATGAATGAAAATTTCCAGAACAATCCTGGGCTAGACAATTAAGAACTTGAAAGTGATTTTAATTCAAAATAGAGACTTTGAGAAAAAGAATCACATTTCCATACAATTAGACCAATGTGAACAACATATTATACAAATAAAACAATGTCATGACCCCTTTAAGTCCTAGAGGCAACAAAACAACCCCTTTTTACACCTCAACCAAGTGTGACTATCTGTACAGTGTGTACTTGCTTTAAAAAACCTAAACCTTGGTCGCATCCATCCAAAGGCATATTGCAATGATTATTCTGGAATTTTCACATTTATTATGTGTGTGTTCTGAGTGCAGTATAAGTAGGTGGTTACTTTTTTTCTCTTCATGAAGATTGCATCAACAGTTTTATGCTTTTCATTGGCCTTCATTTTCAACATCCCGATAATCTTCATCGCTCTATCTCTTTTCCTGAAAGTGCCTCTTCCTGTCGACAGTAAACCACATCAGCACTTTACTCAAGCTGTACTCCATCAACATTGAGATATGCTGAAAGTTTCATGAGCTCTGTCTCCACTATTATACCAAACCAAATTGAAGTTCAAACCATTACAGCCATTCTACTGCATTAAAGCACTGCCTGAGCCTTGACAGAAGCTATATGCTACATTTATATCCGCACTATTTATACTTATTTCTCCACAGCCAATTTAGCAGAGCAGAGTGGCTGAGTGCAGGAAACGAAATCATTCAGAAGAATTCTTATGCCAGAGGCTCTTTATAGCTATATAATGACCATCAAATTTAGTTATTATCATAGCTAGATTTCACCTTTTCAGTGATGATTCTAGAGTAACGTCTGCCTTTCAATTTGACCATCTCTCTAACCGCATGCTTCCTGGCTACCTGCTTTCTTCTCTGACGGGTAATACACAAGCCACTGCACACAAGTCACATTCATAAGCGCACACTCCTGAGACACACACACACACTTAGAATTGTTGCACTGCAGACGTTACTGCAAACACATTACAGTCATAAGAGTAACACAACAGGAGAGGATGCAAGACAAGGATAAATTATACAAACTGAATTAAAAAGTACCCCAGTAAACCAGGGGTACTGGAAGGCCCCAAACTGAACGGTCAGTTCTGTTTCTTCCCTGGGTTCCAAAGCTTGGGGCCACACACTAAAAAAGCATGATCTCCTCAACTCTTGAATAGTGCCTTCAGAGAGCTGAGGAGCATCTTGTTGCGCATGAGTGCAGTGTCACAGCAGAGCAGGGGAATATTTAATGAGCATATAGTTTGGTTCAGTACCCCTCATAGCTTAAAAACAAAAGTTAAAACTTTAGGTTGGATGCAGAACTCAACTGGCAGCCAGTGCAGGTCACAGAAGATTTAATTAATATGGCACATCGTCCATAACTTGGTCAGAAATCGAACAGGCTCACCTTTAATAAAGTCCTGTGCAAGCCATAGTAGAGAACATTGCAGTGGTCGAGGTGTGAGCTTCTAAATTCATGAATAATTCTTTCAGTGCGTCTTTCCAGAAATGGATCTGCTCTCCATAACAGATGGAGAAGAAAGAAGTCCTGCCTACACCTTTTAACTGTTCAGAAAATCAGAGTTCATTCTCGAAATAAACTCCCAAATTTCTTGCCAATCAGCCTTTGAGGTCCTTAACACACTCCAGTCCAGAGCTGTACCCCCTTACATGCCAAGATGCTCCAGACGATGTAAGAGAGCGGGGCAGCAATTGGCAAAGTGATGTAATTAGTTGTCATATAACCGAAAGGTTGCCGGTTCAATCCCAACCACGTCCATTCTGCCATTGTGGCCTTGGGCAAGACATTTCACCCACAATGCCCCACAAAAGCCAGAAAAACAAACAAGTTGCTTTCAATAGCGAGTGGAGTTGGTCGTGCACCCATTTCTCACCAAATCCAAGGGGGAGGGTACACATCTCAGAACAGAACAGGCCGGCAACCCTCTAAATACAGTTTATTAAACGTCTTTCGGGAGGAGTCTATCTGGAGCCACACCTACTTCAATTATTCAATCAACCCTCTTCCATATAAGCTGTTCCTTCCTCTTGTTCCCTGACTCTGAATCAGCTTCATCGCTGTTCCCTTCAGCTCAAAGCTCAAGCGCAAACTCAAGCTCATTTCAAAACCTCCTTTACTACCCAGTCAAAGAATGCCATCTCCTACCGCCAGGAAGTCGCCAAGACTACCCGCTCCTCCAGCCAAAGAAACCGACAGATCCCCAGCGATGACAACCCAGGGGACCGCAAGAGGAAGACGGAGGAAAAGGGCAACCTCATCAGCCTCCCGACCTCGCGTCTCCCGGACCCCCGAATGCTCACAAACATCCTTGGAGGCTCCTTCCTCTTATCGATCAGCCAGATCATCGCCAGGACGAGCCAGTTCTTGGACGATCCAGAAACTACGCCATGAACGAGTGAGGATTAGCATACAGCCCTCGAGAAAATCAAACAAAGCAGAACTTCTCAGGCTCTACCAAAGCCACACGTCAGCTTCTTCGTCGGGGATCCAGAACAGCAACTCCCAGAGGGCCACGCGACAACCACCAGCGAAGAAGAGAAGGATGACAAACAACACCACAGCGCCCCCTCCCCCGGAGGTCCCGATCGGAAGATCAGTGATCGGCGAAACTGCCAGTTTCCAGCCAGCCCCAGGACATTTCCCTCACTCCAGCTCCGCTCAATGACTGGCTCCCCTCGCCTTCCCAATCCCAAACCCAAGATGGTTTCCCGGTGGTCAGCGGCTTCTATTTCCCTCCCACAATCCTTCTCCCAGCACCCCTTCACGCCCTGGCAGCTGAACCAGCTCACGTCACCCCTTCTATCCGCGCGCAGATCCTTGCAGGCGCGGATATTGATCTTTCTATCCTTCTCTACCCTCTTTCCCCAGGTGAAAGGGATCGCCAGATCACCTGCGGGGATCTGACAATCTCCCTCAAAGGTTCCCTTGCATCTTCTAACCCACTTTCGTTCCCGGAATTCACTCTCGCCTTCTCTCGGTTCACCGAGGTCATTTGCCCTGTGCTCTCTCAGAGACGCAAGGAGCTTGGAGATTACCTCGCGCTCGTGGCCGATTTGGCGGTCTCACATGGCGGCACGCACTTTTACCTCTACCACTGGCTTTTCTCAGCCAAGTGCACGAACAGACTGTCCCAATGGAATCAACTGATTACTGGGGGACGTTGGACCAAGAGCTGATAGCGCGCGTCTTCATCGGCGTGAGAAACGTCCCATGCACCGCGCGAAGGGCGCACAATTACCCCAACCACCGCTTGCCCCATGATTCTACGCCTTGACGACCCGGGAGAGGGTCCTTTGGTCCCCCAACGAGAGTCCACAAGTTTTCCACCTCCACGCACCGCACAATCGCCCTCACTGTTTGCTCTTTCCGATCAACACTGCACCTCTTTCAACAAAGGAAGATGCTTTAGAGCAAAATGCTAATTTCGAACATCTGCTCCTATTGCAGGGGAGCCCACTCACGCATCACATGCCACATATATAAAAGCAAAAAAAATAAAAATATCTCTAAACCCAGTCATTATTTCTAACATGTACTTGAATTATCTAATCACCCTTTCCCTTGCATTTCATCAATGGCCTCACAAATGGATTTAATCCTGGAGTTTCTACTAACATATCCTTCAATTTTATTTCCAATAGTCTCCAATCCGAATTAACAGAACCAGAAACAGTCGACACTCCTCTAGCTAAAGTCGAAGCAGGATTCATAGTCGGTCCTTTCGAATTTGTCCCCTTCAGAATTTTCCACTCAAGCCCCATTGGAGTAGCATCCAAAAATTTCTCCAACCAGAAAAGGCTCATCATTGATCTATCTTCTCCTCATAATTCCACCACTCCCAGCATTAACAGTCTCATTCCCATTCATGATTTTCCTTAAGTTACCACAACATCCATCAAGCTGCAGAATTAATCAAAATTGCAGGAAAGGGGTGTGGCTAGCCAAGATAGACATCTCCTCAGCTTTCAAAATTCTACCCATCCACCCTGATTTTTGGCATTTACTCTGCATTTCCTGGAAAGAAAAATTCTACTTTGCAGTACGTTTGACTTTTGGTTGTAAGAGCAGCCCAAAAATATTCGACACCCTCACAGAAGCCATTTGCTGGATTTTACAGATGCAGCCTCCTCCGCAGGTTTCGGGGGTGACCTTTCAGGTCGTTGGTTTGTATCAACATTGCCCCCTTACTTCCAATTCCTAGACCAATCCTCCACTCTGTTCGAGCTGTACCCCCTAGTGGTGGCAGCCCACTCGTGGGGCCACGAGTGGACCTCCCTCAACATTCTAGTCCATTGCGACAACATGGCTATCGTTAATTGCATCAACAAAGCCAGAGCCAGCGCCCCCTCCCTATTCCCCTTTATCAAAAGATTAATATGGATTGTAGCTTGTAAACAATTCATTATTAGAGCCAAATATATTCCAGGAAACAAAAACCAGATTGCTGACTCTCTCTCTCACTTTCTTTTCCAGAAATTCAGAACATTGGCTCCCATGGCAGATCAAGACCCGACCCCAATACCTATCAGAAATAATATTCCCCTGAATCACCCCCTCCGCCCCCCCTGGATTCATCACTCGACACCATGCTCCAAGCAGTTTCCCCTAGAACCCTGCAACCATACATCATCGCTTGGAAATCATCAACAGCCACTTTTCCCTCCCCTTCCCTGATTTCTCCCTACAGTCCATAACTTCCTTCAGAACTTCCAATCAAACTCCATCCAAAGCTACCTCAGCGGCATTCATTTTCCCATAATCTATATTATGGGTCTCCCTCCCAAACCATATCCAGCTCCCACACTTCCATGCTGCTTAAAGGCACCAAAAGCTCCTAACCTCATAACCCAGACTCCCGCCTGCCCATAACCCCAGACATCCTATCCAAATGCATATATTTTCCCAGATCGGGCATGTACAATCCCCTAACTGCCCACACACTAGAAGACATGTTCATCCATGCCTTCACCAGGTTTCCCATATGTTGAGTTCACAGCCCCCTCCCTCCCCAGATGGTCCTCAGAAGCCTTCAGAACCTACATCAGAACCAATAAACATCATCTCCATAATGCCCACGCCATCTTATTCCAATAAGTCCGCCACTGACCCCAACCCCACCACCCCCACACACCCTCACTTCTTCTTTCACCTCACAGCCGCTGGATCAACCGCTAACTTACATCGAGGTCTGGCGACTACCCAATCCCCCCCCAGGCACTCCCAATAATGGAAGCGCTTTTCCATCTAAGTTATGCACCTATAGGTTGATCACCGGCCCATTAGCAGCCGGATGGGGCATCTGCTAAACTTGCATTGAGGCGGGTATCAATTCCAGAGAATCACAAGGTAACACCCGGGTGCACACCCCTGGAAAGTTACGCTTGACCCAGACTCAATACCAGAAGAACTTTCTGTGTCCCAAGTTCAGCACCTAGAAGATGTCTGCACGGTACCTTTAGAGCTGGATGGATCACCCGCTAACCTGCTTCGTGGTCTGGCATCGATTTATTTCGATTAGGCTGGCTCCTTCAAGGCACGTCCAGGTTGCCACGACACCGGAAGGACTTTTCCGAGTACCAAGTTACACACCTAGAGGGACCGATCTCACAGCACCTTAGCAACTGGAAGAGACGTCTGCTAACTTACGTTGAGGTCTGGTATTGACTTCCGTCGATCTTAACACAACACCCTGGCGGCATGTCCCCAGGCTCGCTGTGCTTAACCCAGACCCAACTCCAGAAGTGCTTTCTGAGATCTGAGTTAAGCACCTATAGGACGCCTGCCCAGTCACCTTAGCGCTGGACAGGATCACCCGCTAACTTGCATCGTGGCTTGGTGTTGTTTCTCTTCGATCATAGGTCAGCACTCCGGACTCACGTCCTCCGGTTTGCTACACCTAAACCAAGCCCGATACCAGTAGCACTTTTCTGAGCCTCAAGTTACGCACTTAGAGGGACTGATCGCACAGCACCTTAGCAACTGGAAGAGACGTCTGCTAACTTGCGTTGAGGTCTGCTATCGACTTCAGTCGATCTTAAGGCAACACCCTGGCGGCATGTCCCCAGGCTCGCTGCGCTTAACCCAGACCCAACTCCAGAAACACTTTTCTGAGATCTGAGTTAAGCACCTATAAGACGCCTGCCCAGTCACCTTAGCGCTGGATAGGGTCACCCACTAACTTGCGTCAGACCTGGTATTGATTTCTTTCAATCATAAGCTGACTCCTCGGAAAACCCCTGAGGTCTTCATGCTTAACCCAGGCCTTATTCCGGAGTACCTTCTGGATTTGAAGTTATGCAAATAAAGGGTCGGACCGCACAGCAACTTACCAACCACAAGAGCACGTCCCCAGTCCCATCTCTCATCCCAGAACTAACAGAAGCACCTCCTCCCCGTCCCAACCCCCAAAGCACTTCGCACCAGCCTTTCCTTGCAACTTCCTACCAAAGTAACCTTCTTGCAGACCCCCATTCCCCTCCCAACCCCCTTTTCCTTCTGCCATCCTCAAAGTTTCTGGGGGGTACGATGCATGGCAGCTGTCATGACTTTTTGGGGTCTACTCGGACACATACGAGCAAGACAGCAAGCCTGCACGTTCGTACCCGCCACACACGCTTATGAACTTAAAGCAGGTCCAGATATTCAAACTCCTGAAAACAAATTTAAGGAGTTCAAATGAAGTATAAGACATTACAGATGTGAGATCACAAAAAAAAAAAAAAAACGCCACCATGCCCCATCCACTCTGGCTAACTCAGGGTAAAGTAAAATGTGATCATGGCTGTGCCCGATGGAAAAGGAAGCTTAGGCATTGTGTTTGATCAGAAGGTTTATTTGTTACTTGAACGAATGTCAATGAATCTCTCGCTTAGTCATTGTTTTATACAGGGACTATGGCTAGTTCTGACAAGCTCCTCCTGAAACTAGTAAAATATAGACATTTAAGTGCAAATATTTGTACAAGTACATCAAAATGCATTTTGTTGATGTTTCCATTGCTGAGTTAAAATTACAATTAAAAAATCATTTATTCATTTTCTTTCCTACTTAATCCCTTTCGACATAGCACACTTCAGGCGAGAGGCAAGGTACACCCTGGACAGGTCTCCAGTCCATCTGCATGTTTTTGGGATTGTGGAGGAAACCCATGCAAGCATGGAAAAAAGCATACACATGCAAACTCCTCCAAAGAAGGTCACCGGAGAGCCTTGAACCAACAACCTTGAGACCGTTGCAATCCACAATAAAACATATGGATTAACAATTTCTTTTGTCTGTTGCAAATTATTCGAAATCCACATTTTTAAAAATCCCCACACACAAAAATTTCCAGAACTGTTGAAGGTAAGAAATGAAGTTGTATTGCAGGCGGGTTACAAAGTGTACCTAGAATAATACAGCGTCTAGTTTATGATGTTATAAAAAGAGAAATAAATCAAAGTGTGGTACACAGTCACAATCCTGTCAGGAAATGGTTGTTACTTGTCACTTCTGGTTGTATTTATTATGCTGCAACTTTTAATCATTTCAGCAGATTTTTGCCGTATAAAATACAAGAAATCATTTTAAGTACAATATTAGCCTTCAGTTTTGTAGCATGATCTACCCCGGATATTACTGGGGTAAGAATCATAGTCACTAAGACTGTATTTACAAGTATCTGTTTATGTGAAGCTCTCAGATGAACTGCTTGCAGCTAGTACCCCGAACACTGTGCCAAACATCATCATTCTGCCACGATGCATCAGCAACCACCTTTTTATGCACTTTGCTGCTCAAATGATTTTATTTAAAACAAAATATAGAACAACATGTGTTTTTTCTAGAAATGATTTATTGTTTATCAAAATGTAGGTTCTCAATAGATTATTAAATACGATTACATTTTTTGATCATTGATATATTCATTGCTGACTTATATTATAGTTTTAACATTGTATATTGTATTATAGAATCAGAGAGAGATGGCTTTTGGCTTGTTTGACTAATGACGACAACGGTATTTTGTACAGGATGCACAGCATAATATTATGATAATAATGCTGTGAGTTTGTGAGTCTTCTTTCACAGACCCTTTCCAAATTGTCTGCCAAAAAGATTTAAGTAGTCTCAGGAGCATAGGGGTTTTATTTTTTCATCTGTGCTTTAAATAGCAGGGTGGTGACACTATGCATAGCTAGCTACTCCCTCTAAATCAAGGGTATACATTCCCCTTGTCTCACTCTCCTGTGTCAATACCTGCATTTTTCTAAACTGACTACATATTTATATCAATCTGCTCCATTTCATCAAGACTGGTACCAGCTTTACAGATAAATAGTATCAAAAATAGGTTATGAACAGATGACATTATAATTTCTTATAATTAGTGTCTAGTGAAATAATGTCTGTTTTTCCCAATGCATGGTGAGATGTTGTGGTCCTGCGATTGACATTGAACCAATCAGATATGCACCTGTTTTTCTGAATGTGAGATTGGCAGCCAATCAACTGGTCATTCATGCCAGGCATGTCCAAAGTCATTCTTGGAGGTCTGCAACCCTGCACCTTTGAGTTCAAACTAACATGATGCATAAAACGAAACTGTTCAGGGCTGATGGACAAGCTTTAATTAAACTAGTAGTCAAATATAAACTTGAAAGGTCCACTTAACAAATTCCCTGTCAGTAACGGTCAATTTCCAACAATTAATTTGATTGAAGAATAAAGTACATAAGTACAAAATAAAAGCCAAGGGGAGTATGGTTACATATAGAGTGGAAAATATTTGTGATTTTGTCTGGATTTTTGCAATCATATAAAAATATTAACGTGTATAGATATTGTGACAAGGCAGGGGGGCATATCAGCGTTGCCAGGTGCTACTCGTCGGTTTGTGCATGCTTACCATCTGCTACGCAAATTAACCTCTTAAGCCCTGAGGCCTATTTTCAGAAAATCCTATACTTTTACTTTTTAAGGCATTTCTCAGCTTTTACAAGGTCTAAACTGCAAATCTTGGTATCAAAATGAAGATAGGTTCTTGGGGAGTGGTGTGGATGAGTTAATTTGACAGTCAAGAACACTGGGTAAGAGTAATTGATGTTGGAATGGCCAAAAAATGAACTCAGCCTAAAAAAAACCTACATGTTTCCTCTAATATCTCCTTATTTTACTTGTAACAAAGCAAATAAACACAATCAATTGTAACCACTACATGTCAAGGACATCTGTAGCAAGTTTGGTGTCCATACTACAAGAAACTAATATTCTGTACAGGTTTTTATTGAACAAAGTTCAGGCGTAATCCATGTTGGCACAGTTTGGCACAATTTGGCACAATAATTGAAATATGGAAAAAATCTTGTTCAAAGCTTCAGCTACGTTCATAGTCTTCTTTTCTTGCTTACGGGACATGATTTCAGCAAAAAAAAAACTCCTAAAGAAACGCTGTAAAAGGGGGGTGGAAGCCCATTTACGCCATCTTCCTGAGCTTTGGGGTAACGTTTCATTCACAGTACTCCCTACGTTCAAGATTCTGCGTGTCCCTACCCCCCGACCATCTGTCCAACCCGGGAGCTCTATACATTGTTCATACATATGATGTATGTATACATATGTTTACATAGTCTTTGAATCTGAGTAAGCTAATGATATCAACCATTTTGAGACGGACAGGATCCCCGGCGAATCACAGGACGCGCACCGTGGAGAGACCAGCTCTTACGCACGGCGAGTGTTTCCATATTTGGTGATGTTATGCTAGCACAGAGCTACAGAAAAGAGCCAAAATGGAGTTTCTGCGAAGCTATCGACCGGACATAACAACAAACGGACTTTTATCGCTATGGAAATAACTTTTTGTTGAAAAAAAGGTAAGACAAGATTTACATGCTTGCTTGGTTTTTGCTGGCGTTTTTTCGGGGAACTTTTACTCCCTGCTCTGAAATACTTGCGCCATGTAAATGAGTTGCATATCGCTGGATTCAGCTGGTTGTTAGCTTTCATTTGATGCCATGGTTTTGGTGTTTCCGTTTATATTGTGGATACATATCGTGCATAAACAAAAACTTGGTCATCAATTATACTCCGGCTATGTTGTTGTTTTACATGGTGTTAGAGTTGTGGTTCACGGATATGTAATTGAATTTGATACGTTTTTAGAGGAGTTTCTGCTGAGCACAACAGTATTTAATATGTGTGGGTTATTATCAGGGTTAGTGAGCTATGAGCGAAAATGTAACGCACAAGGGGGCAAGTCCCCGGTACCGGGGACTCTCGGGCTGAAGAGGTTAAAGCGCGATGCAGCTGATGCATGAGGAGCTAGACCGTATAGCACGGGAGAAGCGGATGGATGAGATGACACCGGGAGCTGAAGAAGCCTAGGTGTCCACTGTCCGGGTGTGGATTCCCATCCCCCCGGAAGAGCGTGCCTCTAATATCTGACTAGAAGTTGATGGCAAGGACCTCTGGTCCAGAAACCCACATGCCCAGCGCAGTACCTGGAGCCGGGCTCACCATTTATGGTACACCATTTTAAATAAAAAGGTTGTGTGGCCCTTGGACAGTGCCAGCATGTCCTTGTCTCTCTCGCCAGCAGCTACAATATATTAATGAATGCAATTTACAGCTTTCTTATTTATCAAGTTTGATATATAAGCAATTCAAATACCAGGTAAAGAATCTAATATGAGAAATCGCCCATAGAACGTTGGCTGAACATCTGATGGAACGGTTTTCTGGCAACACTTGGAGAATCCTGAAGTCGCAAAATTGGTTTACCTTAACGGATTTCCAGGAGAAGCGAAGGTCACACTTGTTTTTGTTCAGCCGAGAAAAAAAGTGCAACCATACACGAAAGACCTACACATCATGTGTATTGAAAATGAGCGTTTATAAAGAATACCTAAACATTGGACCTACAAAAGTATGTGATCTTGGTGTAGCAAGGTAAATTTTTTAAATGTTAATAGGTTAAAAAAATCATTATTTTGGCTTATATTGTCTGTCATTTACAAAAATGTGCAAATACATGCTGCGTTTATGTGTGGATTATCAGTGGATGATTGCCTTATTATATAATACTGTAAAGGCCTATGTTTTGAAAGTTCTAAATAAATAAAATTGAGTGACGTTCACATTTTCTCATAATTGCAAAACTTTACACCATAGGAAGGATGACAGTGAGAGGTTCTTTTACACTGAAGTGGGAGTTAAAATCCAAGGACAAAGACTAGGGGAAATGTCACATGGCTAAATTGAAGCTGGTGAGAATCCACCCAAGTGGCTCTCCTTCAGCAGTGGGAGCTGATTAAAACAGGCTTCCAGATGAGCTGTTGAGTGGAGCAGGGTTGAGAGCTCCCCTGCTCTCCAAGTCACGCTAACCTCACACCAGCATTTTCTGGCTTCCCACTGTGCATTGATAAGCCAGACTCTAGGGTGGTTACTCAACACTTCGACATAGAAACCTTTTCATATAAATGACTGTATATTCGATTTTTATGTGGGCAGTTGCAGTGTTTTCACATGACATTTGCAGTAAATACTTGATAATTCGCAGAGAAAACATATTAAACTGCAAATAAAATCTGCAAATAGATTTTTCTCAGCCTCTCTCTGGTTGTCTGGCCATACACATGTTTTTGAATTATGCACATCTTGCATGCATTATGGACATGACAAAAAAGACAAAAGAGTTTCATTCATTCATCTTCTAAGCCACTTGTTCCTTTTCGGGGTGACAGGGGTTTGCTAGTGCAGCGCTCTTCAGGTGTGAGGCGGGGTACTCCTTGTACAGATCAGAAACAGAATCAGAATGAGCTTTATTGTCAAGTAGGTTTGCACATACAAGGAATTTGCTTTGGTGACAGACCGAGGCAGCCATCTGCAGCACCAACTTGTAAAGAGAGAAACAGAGAATGTATATATAGGCGGGGGGCTGAGAGAGGCCAGAGGAGATAAGGGAATCCAGATGGTAGAGAAGTTAATTTATGTCAAAAACTGTAAATTTCTACAGATTTTTAATGTCCATCACCGGTCTCCAGTTTATCCAACTTCCATTACATCGCTGCCAACCTCTCCCCAATAAAATCCAGTTTGTGTTCACAGACCGTTAAATGAGTCCCAACAGTTTTAAGTCCAGTTAACATTCCATTCCAGTCGGTCAGCTTAGTGAGGCACTGACCGCTTTTGATAACCGCCGATAGCCGAGAGCTCCACATATTACAATCAATAGAATCCCAGTTATCACAGTTCTAATTATGTAAATGTCTTCGACATCCTCCAGGGACAGGGCGGCCAGGCACATAATCCTCCACTTCGCCCAGGAGTCCATCGTGTAGCCAGCAGCGTAAGTTCCAGCAGGACAGGTGGGTTCCCCCGAACCCACGCTCCTCGTCGAGAAAATGGTGTCAATTGCCTTCAGAGACCAGTTGATCATATCCATAATTCCTTTTTATTTTGAGACAGGATAGTGAGAGTCTCTGCAGACAGACACAGGCAAAGAGCCCAGCTGGGAAGATAAGAGATAAGGGAGGGGGAAAAGAGCACGTTGGTCTCCGCCGAGTGCAAAGCTAGAAGAAGTCGCCAAAGAAGAAGATCGAAGAAGATCGCCAGTCCATCACAGGGTAACAAACACATTCACTCCCACCTAAGGGAAATTTTGGATTTTTCATTATTCTAACCTCATGTTTTTGGGATTGTGGGGGAAACAGGATGTGCCACTATGCCGCCTGACAAAAATATGCTTTCCAAAAATTTTTCATTAAAACAATAATGGTTGGCACCCATGGGATATAAACGATTTTAGTATGTTGCCATAATTGCATTAATGTGGGAAAAAACATGGACAAATCACTTCTGTCCAGAGAATGAATGAAATTAAATTAAATAAGACCCCTCTGGCCACAGACATAGACAGGATGTTTTGAGGACAGGCCAATTTTCAGACTTAGCATTTGAGAAAGAAACAGAGAAATGGGTATACATTGGGTAAGGTAGCTCAAAAAGAGTCTTTTCCGCACTGTCCTTCACAGGGCAGTGTGGAGCAGGTAAAAAAAAGCCATTGCAATCAAGCACATTTTCACAGAATACAGGATTAAGATTGCAGAAGGGGGTAGGGTCTATGAAAATGGTGGGACCGCTGCAGTCAACAGCAGATTTTTCCTGCTGCCATTAATGGCGCTGTACTCATGGCCTGTTCAGATTACGGCGGTTGGGAGAAGCTAGCGGAGGTGTTGTGAGAGCAAGGAATGCAGAGAATCTCGTTATTTCGCCCTCTCAGGGGAATATTTTGACTCCTATTTTTACTGTCCTTCACCGATCTCCATTTTATCCAATATCCGTTGCATAGCAGTCAATCTCTCCCCGATGACATCCAGTTTGCGGTCAGAAACATTTCACATCATATCTTGTAAATGACAGTAATTTGCCTGGAGGATGGTCTGGTTTTCTCTGAGAAGCATGTAAGGCTAGAAAGGCCACAGTTTATGGAGATGAGCGTTTGGACTGATAGAGGAAAAAATACCCATTGCCACACATCTACATAGCAGAATGTATCTGTTGTCCATCCTAGCATGCCCTGGAACCTTTCCAGCAAAGCTTAATTTTTTTCTAGTGTCTTCTTTGTTGGCAGAAAGGATGGAGGTCTACATACCTGCATCGATTACCCCAGACCTGAGGAGTACGAGAAGGAGATGAGTGGAAGACTGCCTAATCCTTTGCTCACGAACCAGCAATGGTGGCCCAATATGGAAGCTGACTGAAGCTGCTTGATCTGTGCTATATCTAAGACCCTGAAAAACCAACTCCGTTTTTCATGTCACCGTCCTAAAAGTGTTTTTCTCCTACCTAAACCATTAAGGTAATCCTAGCCTCCTGACGTTATGGAAAATTTGTCAATTATCTGATGAACTGGTAGGGTTATTGACCAGGAGAACGCTCCTGGGTATCTCAGAAGGGCATCCTAGACCCATCCCAGACCCTGTCCAGGCATCCAGTGTGAAAGGCTCTGATTCATTACCATGTGTGCTGTAAAAAAACACTCATGCAGATGGATGCAGTGTGAAACCAGCTGCTCTGCTCAAGTGGCACTATCATTATGTTTGCATCCCACAGGCATAAAACTTGGAAGGGTAGTAATGAATAGGGTAGCCAGAATCCAATTCCTCATAGCACCCTCAGACTTAGTCACAAGATCCCAAGCAAGTGTCAAGGGAACTTAATGTCCCCTCTTAGGGTAACGTGGATTACAAAAGATTTTCCACTTTAGTTTATAATTTTGACATTATGTGGAAAAAAACGATGAGCAGAACACCCTTTAAATCTCTCTGCATCGGTAGGTGGAACTAATCCCATACTTTAAGCCCTCCATGCCTGTCCAGGGACTTGAGCCAATGCAATCTTATATGAAGCATTGTCAGCATGATCACTACAGCTAAAGGATACCATACACCACAGGAGCCTCTGAAAACATTTAAAGGACCACCCAGTCTCTGCAAGACCAGTCATCCACTTGGAGAATGCACGTATGCTCAATGACTCTAGCTCTACACGTCGAAAACAGGTGCTATGCACCAGCGCTAGTCTTCTTTCTCTAGGTTGACTTGAAACCTCGTACAGTGAAGGTATGGTTGCATCATGTAACCTCTTTAAGAATCTTGGGAAAGAATGCAATGGGGACCACCTTAATCCAATTCCCCTTGGCTGCCATCTTCCAACTTCCACAGCGATCTCTTTCCCCATAGATTTTAAAGTGAACTTTCAGATTCTGAAATCTACTTTTTCTGACTGGAAAATAAACTGCAGTGGATGACGTATAGCTACAGGGTAAACAATGTAAGATAAACACTGGGTCACTTGTGCTTGCATACGTAAGCTCAGAAACAAAGCAAAAAGAACATTTGCTACCTTTTACGGTTTTATACCCATGATATTTTTATATCATAACCAACTCTTGATGAGTTTCAAAAATAAAAAAAGCTTGCCAGTGAATAAATAAAGAAATTTATATATATATAGACATTTATAAATCATGTCTGAACTCTTTGTTCAGCAGAAACTCAACAGAAATAGAGTGGTGTGTTTGTGTTCGACTCCTCCATGGGGATGTTTCTGAAGCATCCTCGTGCTTTACTTGGGGTTTGTGTGGCTATGAAGGCTTTGATGCAGGCCTCATGGTGTTGCTGCTAACCCCACTATCTTCAAACGCGTGGCTAGGTTCTTCTCTCCACTGTGAATTCATGAATAAATAAAACCACTGGAGGCTTTGACAAATGAAGGCTGATCAGACAAGTGTCCTGTCAGCTAAGCGATAGGGCGACTGACATCAGAGCAATTAATAGAAAAAGACAGCAAGGTGTTGGAACAACTGAACGCCTGAAAAGATTGACATTTTTTGGACTATTTAGATTACAGTTTTGGAGTAAATCATTTCAAATAAAACATATGTTAGCTATACATATACAAAGACATAATATTTGAAGTTAAAAGTCACCCAAAATAAGATTATTTAATTAATAATTATTCAGATTAATAATTGTCGAACAACAACTAAAAGTGTAGCAGAAAATGTTATATTGTCTTTTATTAGAAAAATAAAGCACTGCTGAACTTAAATTTAATTAAATAACACATGCAGATCATGTTGTTCGATCGTGTTGTGAACGAAATGTCCTGCGGGAAAGTTTTTGCTTCGAGATGCAAAGAAAATTTTGAGATTTGAACAACCACAAACAGTTTTGCTCTATTATTCTATTATCCGCTTGTTTATTCTGATGTCGCGCTGCGCTTCCGGGTCCTGGCGTCCTATCTCTCAGTCCAAAAAGGGTCTGATACACTTCAAAACATTTTAAATCAGTTTTAAATCGAGCGGAACATTTTCTATAAATTACGCATTCTCAGAAGCGTGTCTCCATCTGTCTGCGCTCATGCTTGAAACCTTGTTTATGTTAGTAATTCATGAGATATCTTGAGAAAGTTACACAAGTGGATAAAATCGTTGGTACCCCTCAGTTAAAGAAGGACAAACCCACAATTCTCACTGAAATCACTCGAAACTTAACAATACTCGAAAATAACAATAAATAAAAATGTATTAAAAATTAAACAATCAAAATCAGCCATCACTTTTGAATTGTTGATTAACATAATTATTTAAAAAAACAAACTAATGACACAGGCGTGGACAAAAATGATGGTACCTCTTTAAAAGATTGAAAACTATTTGACCAGAGTGACATAGACACAACTCAGGTGTGTCCTTTATTTCACATCACAGGTGTTTCCAAACTCATAGTCAGTCAGCCTGCCTATTTAAAGGGAGACAAGTAGACACTCTGCTATTTGGTGAAAAGGTGAGTACCACACTGAACATGGACAACAGAAAGCAAAGGAGAGAATTGTCCCAGGACATCCGAAAAAAAATTATAGACAAACATCTTAAAACATCTTAAGACCATCTCTAAACAGCTTGAAGTTCCTGTGACAACAGTGGCTCATATTATTCAGAAGTTCAAGACCCTCGAGACAGTAGCCAACCTCCCTGGACGTGGCCGCAAGATGAAAATTGATGACAAATTGAAGAGACGGATCAATCAAATTGTATCCAAAGAGCCCAGAACAACCTCCAAAGAAATTAAAGGTGAACTCCAAGGCCAAGGTACATCAGTGTCAGATCGCAACATTCGTCATTTGAGTCAAAGTGGACTTCATGGGAGACGACCAAGGAGAAGACCACTGCTGAAAATAAATCATAAAAAAGCGAGACTGCAAAAATGCATGTTGACAAGCCACAAAGCTTCTGGGAGAATGTCCTTTGGACAGATGAGAACAAACTGGAGCTTTTTGGTAAGGCACATCAACTCTATGTTCATAGACTCAAAAACTAAGCATACGAAGAAAAGAACACTGTCCTTACGGTGAAACATGGAGGAGGCTCAGTAATGTTTTGGGGCTGCTTTGCTGCATCTGGCACAGGGTGTCTTGAATGTGTGCAAGGTAGAATGAAATCTGAAGACTATCATGGCGTTCTGGAGAGAAATGTGCTGCCTAGTGTCAGAAAGCTTGGTCTCAGTCGCAGGTCATGGGTCTTCCAACAGGACAACAATCCAAAACACACAGCCAAAAACACCCGAGAATGGCTGAGAGAAAAGCTTGGACTGTTCTAAAGTGGCCTTCCATGAGCCCAGATCTGAATCCCATTGAACATCTGTGGAAGGAGCTGAAACATGCCATTTGGAGAAGACACCCATCAAACCTGAGACAGCTGGAGCAGTTTGCCCATGAGTATTGGGCCAAAATCCCTGTCGACAGCTGCAGAACGCTCATCGACAAATACAGAAATCGTTTAATGGCAGTGATTGCTCAAAAAGGTTGTGCAACAAAATATTGAGTTATGGGTACCATCATTTTTGTCAGCCTTATTTCTTTTGTTGTTTTTTAAATAATTGTGTTAATCAACAATTTAAAAGTGATGGCTGATTTCAATTATTTAATTTTCAATACATTTTTATTTATTGTTACTTTTGTAAGTTTAGTTTTGTAAATTTCAGTGAGAATTGTGGGTTTTTCCTTCTTTAACTGAGAGGTACCAACAATTTTGTCCATGTGTGTAACTTTCATTCAAAGTGCCGTAATGTTTTTCGCCTCCAGTCTACCTCCTCCAACACAACGCTTCACTCTCAA
>SRMA01026908.1:0-16288 GCA_007224835.1 Danionella cerebrum
AACACAATAAAACTGCTCAAAATGATGCGCTGGCATCACATGATCTGTATTTTGACATGGCACTTTTAGCGGAATATTTGCTCTTTTTCCGGTTCTTGAGAACTATGGATCAATCTACACTTCGGAAGTGTAGCGCATGATTTCAGATGAGTTTATTCTCTTTCTGAGATGCCTTTTAACACAATAAAACTGCTCAAAATGATGCGCTGGCATCACATGATCTATATTTTGACATGGCACTTTTTGACGGAATATTTGCTCTTTTTCGGTTCTTGAGAACTATGGATCAATCTACACTTCGGAAGTGTAGCGCATGATTTCAGATTATTTTATTCTCTTTCAGAGATGCCTTTTAACACAATAAAACTGCTCAAAATGATGCGCTGGCATCACATGATGTGTATTTTGACATTGCACTTTTTGACGGAATATTTGCTCGGTTTCCAGGTTCTTGAGAACTATGGATCAAACTAAGCATCTATTGTGCAGCGCATGATTTCAGATGATTTTATTCTCTCTCTAAGATGCCTTTTAACACAATAAAACTGCTCAAAATGATGCGCTGGCATCACATGATCTGTATTTGGACATGGCACTTTTTAACGGAATATTTGCTCTTTTTCCGGTTCTTGAGAACTATGGATCATCTACACTTCGGAAGTGTAGCGCATGATTTCAGATTATTTTATTCTCTTTCTGAGATGCCTTTTAACACAATAAAACTGCTCAAAATGATGCGCTGGCATCCAATGATCTGTATTTTGACATGGCACTTTTTGACGGAATATTTGCTCTTTTTCCGGTTCTTGAGAACTATGGATCAATCTACACTTCGGAAGTGTGGCGCATGATTTCAGATTATTTTATTCTCTTTCTGAGATGCCTTTTTAACACAATAAAACTGCTCAAAATGATGCGCTGGCATCACATGATCTGTATTTTGACATATCACTTTTTAACGGAATATTTGCTCTTTTTCCGGTTCTTGAGAACTATGGATTAATCTACACTTCGGAAGTGTAGCGCATGATTTCAGATTATTTTATTCTCTTTCTGAGATGCCTTTTAACACAATAAAACTGCTCAAAATGATGCGCTGGCATCACATGATCTGTATTTTGACATGGCACTTTTGGCGGAATATTTGCTCTTTTTCCGGTTCTTGAGAACTATGGATCAATCTACACTTCGGAAGTGTAGCGCATGATTTCAGATTGTTTTATTCTCTTTCTAAGATGCCTTTTAACACAATAAAACTGCTCAAAATGATGCGCTGGCATCACATGATCTGTATTTTGACATGGCACTTTTTGACTGAATATTTGCTCTTTTTTCGGTTCTTGAGAACTATGGATCAATCTACACTTCGGAAGTGTAGCGCATGATTTCAGATTATTTTATTCTCTTTGCGAGATGCCTTTTAACACAATAAAACTGCTCAAAATGATGCGCTGGCATCACATGATCTGTATTTTGACGTAGCACTTTGCCACGGAATATTTGCTCGTTTTCCCGGTTCTTGAGAACTATGGATCAAACTGAACATCTATAGTGTAGCGCATGATTTCAGATGATTTTATTCTCTTTCTGAGATGCCTTTTTGACACAATAAATCTGCTCAAAATGATGCGCTGGCATCACATGATCTGTATTTTGACATGGCACTTTTAGACGGAATAATTGCTCTTTTTCCGGTTCTTGAGAACTATGGATCAATCTACACTTCGGAAGTGTAGCGCATGATTCAGATTATTTTATTCTCTTTCTGAGATGCCTTTTAACACAATAAAACTGCTCAAAATGATGCGCTGGCATCCTATGATCTGTATTTTGACATGGCACTTTTTGACGGAATATTTGCTCTTTTTCCGGTTCTTGAGAACTATGGATCAATCTACACTTCGGAAGTGTAGCGCATGATTTCAGATTATTTATTCTCTTTCTGAGATGCCTTTTAACACAATAAAGCTGCTCAAATTGATGCGCTGGCATCACATGATCTGTATTTTGACATGGCACTTTTTGACGGAATATTTGCTCTTTTTCCGGTTCTTGAGAACTATGGATCAATCTACACTTCGGAAGTGTAGCGCATGATTTCAGATGATTTTATTCTCTCTCTAAGATGCCTTTTAACACAATAAAACTGCTCAAAATGATGCGCTGGCATCACATGATCTGTTTTTGGACTTGGCACTTTGCCACGGAATATTTGCTCGTTTTCCCGGTTCTTGAGAACTATGGATAAACTAAACTTCTATAGTGTAGCATGATTTTAGATGATTTTATTCTCTTTCTGAGATGCCTTTTAACACAATAAAACTGCTCAAAATGATGCGCTGGCATCACATGATCTATATTTTGACATAGCACTTTTTGACGGAATATTTGCTCTTTTTCCGGTTCTTGAGAACTATGGATCAAACTGAACATCTATAGTGTAGCGCATGATTTCAGATGATTTTTTTCTCTTTCTGAGATGCCTTTTTGACACAATAAATCTGCTCAAAATGATGCGCTGGCATCACATGATCTGTATTTGGACATGGCACTTTTTGACGGAATATTTGCTCTTTTTCCGGTTCTTGAGAACTATGGATCAATCTACACTTCGGAAGTGTAGCGCAGGATTTCAGGGTATTTTATTCTCTTTCTGAGATGCCTTTTAACACAATAAAACTGCTCAAAATGATGCGCTGGCATCACATGATCCGTATTTTGACATAGCACTTTTTGACGGAATATTTGCTCTTTTTCCGGTTCTTGAGAACTATGGATCAATCTACACTTCGGAAGTGTAGCGCATGATTTCAAATTATGTTATTCTCTTTCTGAGATGCCTTTTAACACAATAAAACTGCTCAAAATGATGCGCTGGCATCACATGATCTGTATTTTGACATGGCACTTTTTGACGGAATTTTTGCTCTTTTTCCGGTTCTTGAGAACTATGGATCAATCTACGCTTCGGAAGTGTAGCGCATGATTTCAGATTATTTTATTCTCTTTCTGAGATGCCTTTTAACACAATAAACTTCTCAAAATGATGCGCTGGCATCACATGATCTGTATTTTGACATGGCACTTTTTGACGGAATATTTGCTCTTTTTCCGGTTCTTGAGAACTATGGATCAATCTACACGTCGGAAGTGTAGCGCATGATGTCAGATTATTTTATTCTCTTTCTGAGATGCCTGGTAACACAATAAAACTGCTCAAAATGATGCGCTGGCATCACATGATCTGTATTTTGACATGGCACTTTTTGTGGGAATATTTGCTCTTTTTCCGGTTCTTGAGAACTATGGATCAATCTACACTTCGGAAGTGTAGCGCATGATTTCAGATTATTTTATTCTCTTTCTGAGATGCCTTTTAGCGCAGTAAAACTGCTCAAAATGATGCGCTGGCATCACATGATCTGTATTTTGACATGGCACTTTTTGACGGAATATTTGCTCTTTTTCCGGTTCTTGAGAACTATGGATCAATCTACACTTCGGAGGTGTGGCGCATGATTTCAGATTATTTTATTCTCTTTCTGAGATGCCTTTTAACACAATAAAACTGCTCAAAATGATGCGCTGGCATCACATGATCTGTATTTGGACATGGCACTTTTTGACGGAATATTTGCTCTTTTCCGGTTCTTAAGAACTATGGATCAATCTACACTTCGGAAGTGTAGCGCATGATTTCAGATTATTTTATTCTCTTTCTGAGATGCCTTTTTAACACAATAAAACTGCTCAAAATGATGCGCTGGCATCACATGATCTGTATTTTGACATGGCACTTTTTGGCGGAATATTGGCTCTTTTTCCGGTTCTTGAGAACTATGGATCAATCTACACTTCGGAAGTGTAGCGCATGGATTCAGATTATTTTATTCTCTTTCTGAGATGCCTTTTAACACAATAAAACTGCTCAAAATGATGCGCTGGCATCACATGATCTGTATTTTGACATGGCACTTTTGGCGGAATATTTGCTCTTTTTCCGGTTCTTGAGAACTATGGATCAATCTACACTTCGGAAGTGTAGCGCATGGTTTCAGATTATTTTACTCTCTTTCTGAGATGCCTTTTAACACAATAAAACTGCTCAAAATGATGCGCTGGCATCACATGATCTGTATTTTGACATGGCGCTTTTTGACGGAATATTTGCTCTTTTCCCGGTTCTTGAGAACTATGGATCAATCTACACTTCGGAAGTGTAGCGCATGATTTCAGATTATTTATTCTCTTTCTGAGATGCCTTTTAACACAATAAAACTGCTCAAAATGAATCGCTGGCATCACATGATCTGTATTTTGACATGGCACTTTTTGACGGAATATTTGCTCTTTTTCGGTTCTTGAGAACTATGGATCAATCTACACTTCGGAAGTGTAGCGCATGATTTCAGATGATTTTATTCTCTCTCTAAGATGCCTTTTGACACAATAAATCTGCTCAAAATGATGCGCTGGCATCACATGATCTGTATTTTGACATAGCACTTTTTGACGGAATAATTGCTCTTTTTCCGGTTCTTGAGAACTATGGATCAAACTGAACATCTATAGTAAAGCGCATGATTTCAGATGATTTTATTCTCTTTCTGAGATGCCTTTTAACACAATGAAACTGCTCAAAATGATGCGCTGGCATCACATGATCTGTATTTTGACATGGCACTTTTTAACGGAATATTTGCTCGTTTTTCCGGTTCTTGAGAACTATGGATCAATCTACACTTCGGAAGTGTAGCGCATGATTTCAGATGATTTTATTCTCTCTAAGATGCCTTTTAACACAATAAAACTGCTCAAAATGATGCGCTGGCATCACATGATCTGTATTTTGACATGGCACTTTTAACGGAATATTTGCTCTTTTTCCGGTTCTTGAGAACTATGGATCAATCTACACTTCGGAAGTGTAGCGCATGATTTCAGATTATTTTATTCTCTTTCTGAGATGCCTTTTAACGCAATAAAACTGCTCAAAATGATGCGCTGGCATCACATGATCTTTATTTTGACATGGCACTTTTTGACGGAATATTTGCTCTTTTTCCGGTTCTTGAGAACTATGGATCAATGTACACTTCGGAAGTGTAGCGCGTGATTTCAGATTATTTTATTCTCTTTCTGAGATGCCTTTTAATACAATAAAACTGCTCAAAATGATGCGCTGGCATCACATGATCTGTATTTTGACATGGCACTTTTTAACGGAATATTTGCTCTTTTTCCGTTCTTGAGAACTATGGATCAATCTACACTTCGGAAGTGTAGCGCATGATTTCAGATTATTTTATTCTCTTTTGGAGATGCCTTTTAACACAATAAAACTGCTCAAAATGATGCGCTGGCATCACATGATCTGTATTTTGACATGGCACTTTGTGGCGGAATATTTGCTCTTTTTCCGGTTCTTGAGAACTATGGATCAATCTACACTTCGGAAGTGTAGCGCATGATTTCAGATTATTTTATTCTCTTTCTGAGATACCTTTTAACACAATAAAACTGCTCAAAATGATGCGCTGGCACCACATGATCTGTATTTTGACATGGCACTTTTTGACGGAATATTTGCTCTTTTTCCGGTTCTTGAGAACTATGGATCAATCTACACTTCGGAAGTGTAGCGCATGATTTCAGATGATTTTATTCTGTCTCTAAGATGCCTTTTAACACAATAAAACTGCTCAAAATGATGCGCTGGCATCACATGATCTGTATTTTGACATGGCACTTTTTAACGGGATATTTGCTCTTTTTTCGGTTCTTGAGAACTATGGATCAATCTACACTTCGGAAGTGTAGCGCATGATTTCAGATTATTTTATTCTCTTTCTGAGATGCCTTTTAACACAATAAAAATGCTCAAATTGATGCGCTGGCATCACATGATCTGTATTTTGACATGGCACTTTTTGACGGAATATTTGCTCTTTTTCCGGTTCTCGAGAATTATGGATCAATCTACACTTCGGAAGTGTAGCGCATGATTTCAGATTATTTTATTCTCTTTCTGAGATGCCTTTTAACACAATAAAAACTGCTCAAAATGATGCGCTGGTATCGCATGATCTGTATTTTGACATGGCACTTTTTAACGGAATATTTGCTCTTTTTCCGGTTCTTGAGAACTATGGATCAATCTACACTTCGGAAGTGTAGCGCATGATTTCAGATGATTTATTCTCTTTCTGAGATGCCTTTTAACACAATAAAACTGCTCAAAATGATGCGCTGGCATCACATGATCTGTATTTTGACATGGCACTTTTTTTCTGTTTATTTGCTCTTTTTCCGGTTCTTGAGAACTATGGATCAATCTACACTTCGGAAGTGTAGCGCATGATTTCAGATTATTTTATTCTCTCTCTAAGATCCCTTTTAACACAATAACACTGCTCAAAATGATGCGCTGGCATCACATGATCTGTATTTTGACATGGCACTTTTAACGGAATATTTGCTCTTTTTCCGGTTCTTGAGAACTATGGATCAATCTACACTTCGGAAGTGTGGCGCATGATTTCAGATTATTTTATTCTCTTTCTGAGATGCCTTTAACACAATAAAACTGCTCAAAATGATGCGCTGGCATCACATGATCTGTATTTTGACATGGCACTTTTTAACGGAATATTTGCTCTTTTTCCGGTTCTTGAGAGCTATGGATCGATCTACACTTCGGAAGTGTAGCGCATGATTTCAGATTATTTTATTCTCTTTCTGAGATGCCTTTTAACACAATAAAACTGCTCAAAATGATGCGCTGGCATCACATGATCTGTATTTTGACATGGCACTTTGACGGAATATTTGCTCTTTTTCCGGTTCTTGAGAACTATGGATCAATCTACACTTCGGCAGTGTAGCGCATGATTTCAGATTATTTTATTCTCTTTCTGAGATGTCTTTTAACACAATAAAACTGCTCAAAATGATGCGCTGGCATCACATGATCTGTATTTGACATGGCACTTTTTAACGGAATATTTGCTCTTTTTCCGGTTCTTGAGAACTATGGATCAATCTACACTTCGGAAGTGTAGCGCATGATTCAGATTATTTTATTCTCTTTCTGAGATGCCTTTTAACACAATAAAACTGCTCAAAATGATGCGCTAGCATCACATGATCTGTATTTTGACATGGCACTTTTTGACGGAATATTTGCTCTTTCCGGTTCTTGAGAACTATGGATCAATCTACACTTCGGAAGTGTAGCGCATGATTTCAGATGATTTTATTCTCTCTCTAAGATGCCTTTTAACACAATAAAACTGCTCAAAATGATGCACTGGCATCACATGATCTGTATTTTGACATGGCACTTTTTGACTGAATATTTGCTCTTTTTCCGGTTCTTGAGAACTATGGATCAATCTACACTTCGGAAGTGTAGCGCATGTTTCCAGATTATTTTATTCTCTTTCTGAGATGCCTTTTAACACAATAAAACTGCTCAAAATGATCCGCTGTCATCACATGATCTGTATTTTGACATGGCACTTTTTAACGGAATATTTGCTCTTTTTCCGGTTCTTGAGAACTATGGATCAATCTACACTTCGGAAGTTTAGCGCATGATTTCAGATTATTTTATTCTCTTTCTGAGCTGCCTTTTAACACAATAAAACTGCTCAAAATGATGCGCTGGCATCACATGATCTGTATTTTGACATGGCACTTTTTGACGGAATATTTGCTCTGTTTCCGGTGCTTGAGAACTATGGATCAATCTACACTTCGGAAGTGTAGCGCATGATTTCAGATTATTTTATTCTCTTTCTGAGATGCCTTTGACCACAATAAAACTGCTCAAAATGATGCGCTGGCATCACATGATCTGTATTTTGACATTGCACTTTTGGACGGAATATTTGCTCTTTTTCCGGTTCTTGAGAACTATGGATCAATCTACACTCCGGAAGTGTAGCACATGATTTCAGATTATTTTATTCTCTTTCTGAGATGCCTTTTAACACAATAAAACTGCTCCAAAAGATGCGCTGGCATCACATGATCTGTATTTTGACATGGCACTTTTTGACGGAATATTTGCTCTTTTTCCGGTTCTTGAACTATGGATCAATCTACACTTCGGAAGTGTAGCGCATGATTTCAGATTATTTTATTCTCTTTCTGAGATGCCTTTTAACACAATAAAACTGCTCAAAATGATGCGCTGGCATCACATGATCTGTATTTTGACATGGCACTTTTGACGGAATATTTGCTCTTTTTCCGGTTCTTGAGAACTATGGATCAATCTACACTTCGGAAGTGTAGCGCCTGATTTCAGATGATTTTATTCTCTTTCTGAGATGCCTTTTAACACAATAAAACTTCTCAAAATGATGCGCTGGCATCACATGATCTGTATTTTGACATGGCACTTTTTGACGGAATATTTGCTCTTTTTCCGGTTCTTGAGAACTATGGAACAATCTACACTTCGGAAGTGTAGCGCATGATTTCAGATTATTTTATTCTCTTTCTGGGATGCCTTTTAACACAATAAAACTGCTCAAAATGATGCGCTGGCATCACATGATCTGTATTTGGACATGGCACTTTTTGACGGAATATTTGCTCTTTTTCTGGTTCTTGAGAACGATGGATCAATCTACACTTCGGAAGTGTAGCGCATGATTTCAGATTATTTTTATTCTCTTTCTGAGATGCCTTTTAACACAATAAAACTGCTCAAAATGATGCGCTGGCATCACATGCTCTGTATTTTGACATGGCACTTTTTGACGGAATATTTTCTCTTTTTCCGGTTCTTGAGAACTATGGATAGATCTACACTTCGGAAGTGTAGCGCATGATTTCAGATGATTTTATTCTCTCTCTAAGATGCCTTTTAACACAATAAAACTGCTCAAAATGATGCGCTGGCATCACATGATCTGTATTTGGACTTAGCACTTTGCCACGGAATATTTGCTCGTTTCCCGGTTCTTAAGAACTATGGATCAAACTAAACTTTGGAAGTGTAGCGCATGATTTCTGTTGATGAAATGATGAAATGTGATTTCATGACTCCATGTTTTTGTAGATACTAAATGTATGATTTATCAAATGCATTAATAACTGTGTCTGTTCAGTTCTATTAGTTCTCATTCCTTTCAGAGATTTTCTCAGCGTTTACCGTGAGCTAGATTTCAAACTATTCTTTACCAGTCACTCCTTTCCAAATCTAATTTATGAACAAAACTTCAAAACTACTGAGAACCATCCTGTTGATGGCGGTGTTGTGCCATTTTTCGACTCCGCGGCAGATTCTAGGTGCGTTCGACTTCATGCGGCGCTGCGCAGACCGATCGGCGGCTGACTTGAAGTAGTGCATGCCGGTTAGAAATTCTGTCCGACTTGAACCGGCGCTGACGTCACGTGACGTTCACGTGTGGCATCAAAGTAACGCGAGAGCGTTTCGATAACAGCCGGCTTGCTCAGCCAGAGCAGCGTTTTAGGAGCGACTGCGCCAGGATATGATGACGTCACAGCTTCTCATGATTGGCCACATTCACCACATGACGATGATCACGTGTGTTTCGTGCTTCAAGCCATACAATTGCATAAAAAATCAATTTGCATACCATTTCGTAAATAGTTTACGATCTTTTGACTGCAGTACATTTTTTTCCCTTAAATTATTTTTATTGGATTTGTGCATAAGTTTATTATTGTCCTTTTTTCATACAGACCAACTATAGTATTCAGCTGCATATTTGAGTAATATTTTTTTATGGAATAACTAAAATGTCAGTAATTTAATGTAATGTGGTTTTAATGTGGTACATTAAATGTAATCCAGTTCATCTGCGACAAAGTAGGCAAACGTCATGTTTCAGGAAGCAACGAGATCTCAAGCGTGTCCGACTTGACGGCTCCGTTTTCAGCTCCTCCCCGGCTACTTTCGGCTAATCTCGACGATCGGTCTGCGCAGCGCAGCATGGGCTCGAACGCACCTTCTGACTCCCCTCTCTGCGTGAACGCGCATGACGTCACGGTTGACGGAAGTTTTCGGGGACGTTTTTTGCGAGGGTTTTTTTTTTCATTAAGCATACCGAGAGTTGATTAAAGTGAGTTGGTCTGTAGTTTGTTCATTTTATATTAAAAATATTTTTTCTGTTTCTTATTTGCAGTTGTGGGTTTCCGACTGAGAAGCCTTTGTATATTATACAAGTTCGAGGCGAGGATGGATACTCAAAACTGTGTTTTTAATTAAAAAGTTTGTTAAAGGAGGGAAAAAAAGTACTTAGTTGACTTCTTTATGGATCCATGAAATAAAAAAAACTTTACACCTATGTAATTTCTTCGGGTCATCATTTCCACATGATTATAATGGTCTATTTAGCAACAGTCTTTGTGACTTTGCTGCGACCCCGGCTACAAAGACCAGGCCCCCAGTCCACGGCGTCGCCTGACGCCGGTGACCGGGAGATAGGACGTCGAAAGCGGTGCTCGAGGAAGCGGAGGCGCGGCAAGCGGGCGGGCGTCCGTGCTAGGCTAGAAGCTAACCCTAGCCGGCCGGCTCTCCCGTCCTTTTTTCTCTCCAATGTCTGCTCCCTGGACAATAAATTGGACTGCATCCGACTCCAGCGGACTACTGCATCAGCTTATATGGTTGAAATGACAATAAAAAGCTTCTTGACTTGACTTGACTTGACTTGACTTGAGATGGACATAAAAAGTAGAAGAGGCATTTTTTTGAGATAAAAAAAAAATGTGATTCAGAAAACATTTACTTGCAACCTGAACTTAAATTATATTACAAAAAAAAAAAAAAAACCCTTTACAGATATTGAGCTTTATTGAGTCATAGGCATAGCAATGTCTCAACAGGGGGTTTGGTATAATAAGTAAAGTTTTTATAAAATGTGATTTTACAAGTTATGCAAAAAGAAGGTTTGTAATTAATATCTTACTTGTGCAAAAATAATCCACAGGGAAATCTAAGGGAAAAAAGTATGTTTCCAAAATCTAAATATCCATTTGAAAACATTTATATGAACTTTATTGAACTAAATGAATGTGAAGACATTAAATATTGTTTAGTAATCTAAGACATGTTCTTGAAATGATGAATTTAAACCTAAATGAAAACCCTTTACTGATGAAAGAGTGAAAATGCTGATTATATGACCATATTGCTAATCGCACGAGAGGTCTTTTCTGCTAAACTCTTCCCAGGAACACCTGACTGAGACCCACTGCTGAACCTGAAACCAGGAGACCGGGTGCTGATCAGGGTGATTAAGAGAAAAAAAATTGGAGTGAACCTCAGCGGGAAGGAGCATATCAAGCGCTACTCATGACGCCAAGGCCTTCCTGGGTTCATCTTCCTCACTATAAAAAAAAAGGTAAATTTGAGCGCAGAATAGAATCTAAAAAGAATTGAACATGTTAAAAGCTTATATAACCTATGTTTGGCGACCATTTGAAAGTTGAGTCGCTGTAGCAAATATGTCACTAAATAACTGATAAATCTGAGCGAGCAGATCAACGTCCAGTTCGACCATGATCAGAGAGATGGCCGACGGAGTGGACGTTGGAGTGGTAACTTTGACTCTGGTGGTACTGATTACAATCACAGTATATACAGTACCCACACAGGGAACCAAGGGAAAGGTAACAACAAACAAAACCCAAAATCTAATATCTGTAATAAGTGAGTTATAAAACTCAACCGAAATTAATCAGTGTAGACTTCAAATGTTAAAATGATTCATGTGTTCAAATGATTTAAATCAACGCCCAGCCCAGTTCAACCATAACACTAACACGTAAACACTAGAGGGAGCTAGCGTGCTTTTGGTGGTTACCGTGATTTAAGGTGACCAGCAAGTAAGAAAGTAGTGATGGGAAGTTCGGATCATTTTACGGATTCGGTTCTTTGAGTCTCGTTCAGTAAAATGAACGGATCTTTTTTCGAGTCATTTCGTTCATTTTACTAAAATATCAATAAATGTTGTGTGTACTTCCACATCTACTAGCGTTTTATACACAAACGCGAATCACACTACAAATAAGACAAAACTATAATGCTAAATTTAAAATGAATATAAATATATTACTAAAGCCTACCTGGGTCTTTTAGTCTGGTTTACCCAAACTCTGATCTGTCTTCTTTAGATTTAAATCTCTTTTGTTCGACACAAAATTACTTCACTCTGATGTTAACGTGTGCAGTCCGAGCACTCAGTCCGGACTTCTTTGTCACGTGACCGCTACAGTGCCGGGATCCGAAAAGATTCGTTCTTTTTGCGAGTCCGGGTCCTTTCGGTCTTTTCTCTTTCCGGCTGATGATGCATTGGTTAACATTACGGAGTGGCCATGAGCCGGAACCCGAAAAGATTCGTTCTTTTAGCGAGTCCGGGTCCTTTCGGTCTTTTCTCTTTCCGGCTCATGATGCATTTGTTAACATTACGGAGTGGCCATGAGCCGGAACCCGAAAAGATTCGTTCTTTTAGCGAGTCCGGGTCCTTTCGGTCTTTTCTCTTTCCGGTTCATGATGCATTGGTTAACATTACGGAGTGGCCATGAGCCGGAACCCGAAAAGATTCGTTCTTTTCGCGAGTCCGGGTCCTTTCGGTCTTTTCTCTTTCCGGCTCATGATGCATTGGTTAACATTACGGAGTGGCCATGAGCCGGAACCAGAAAAGATTAGTTCATCTTTCGAGTCATTCGGGTCTTTTCGGTCTTCTGTCATTGATGATGAACGGGTTACGCTCGGAAAACCACAAGAATGATGCGCATGCGCCAATGAACGAATCCCTCTCCAACACGACTCGTTCATACGGAGTCACATTAAAGATTTGTTCAAAAAGAACGAATCGTTCTTGAACGACACATCACTAGAACAAAGACTCACGCCGATCCACGAGTGATGCCAACACGACTCTGTTTACTCCTTTCTATTAGGTGAGTTACAATGATTACCTATGCCTACCTTTATCGTTAAAGTGAAGTTGTGAATGGATAAATCAGTCAGAATGAAAATCGTAACATGTTATACTGTTGAATGAATAAATTGCGTTTGTAACTATTGGATCCACTTTGTATGCTCCGTATAGTGTTGCCTTGTGTTTGATGTGAGTTGCTAATTTATTAAGGCGGTTTTAATGGGTTCTAAATGGCACATAATTTGTACACCAGGGGTTTAATGTCATTTTTGTAAAAAGAGATTTTTTTAGTTATATAGCTTTGGTGAAATTGTTGTAGATAATGTGTGGTTTGAATTGACAGTTTGTTTGTGGTGAATTAAGATTGTGTAGATATAGGAAGTTTTCTAATCATGGAAGAGAAAAGGGTTATCAATGTGGGTTCATGCATTTAAATATGTATTGGTGTTTAGTTGAGATGACTTTATTGTTGAACAAGGACGAAATCTGGGGGTAAAATGGACAGTGATCTGAAATTCGATGTGCAGATCAAATCAATTGTCAAGTCCAGTTTTTATCATTTACGACAACTAGCCAAAGTCAAGCCATTTTTATCCAGACATCATTTTGAGGTTTTTAATCCATGCTTTTATCTCATGTAGACTTGATTACTGTAATGCACTTTATGTTGGGCTCAGCCAGAAACTGCTGTCTCGTCTGCAATTAATTCAAAATGCTGCAGCCCGACTTTTAGCAGGTACCAAAAAATTTGAGCACATCACTCCCATTTTAGCTTCTATGCATTGGCTACCGGTGCATTTTGGGATTGATTTTAAAATTCTTTTATTTGTTTTCAAATGTCTTAATGGCCTCGCCCCACAGTATTTGTCCGACCTGCTTCAGCCATACATTCCCTCACACCCTCTAAGATCGGCAGATCAGTCTCTTTTAAGAGTCCCACAAACAAAGAGGAAATCTAGAGGTGATTGTGCTTTTGCAGTTGCTGCCCCCAGACTATGGAACAGTCTGCCCCTGCACATTAGGCAGGCTGACTCTCTTGTAGCTTTTAAATCCTCTTTGAAAACAAACTTTTTCTCCCTGGCTTTTAACTCAGTCTGAGATGTTGACTTTTACTGTGTTATGTCTTTACTATGTTTTTATTGTTTTTATCTTCATGTGTTTTATATGCTTTTGTATTTGTGGACAGCACTTTGGCCAACTGGGTTGATTTTAAAGTGCTCTATAAATAAAGTTGAGTTGAGAATGAGTAATGGAAAAACCATTGTTAGTGCATTCTGATATTTACAGTTGTGTTCAGAATTATTCTACCCCCCCTGAAATTGAGTGTTTTGGCCAGTTTGACATTGATTTTGATTATTTCAGTCATCTTGTTTACAATTAAATCAAAGAGGCACTTGTAAATCAGACAAATATAACATAACTTTTATAATGAAATAACTACAAATGTCTTTTCTGTGCTCACATCATTCTCAGTTTTATTCAACCCCCAAGTGACATTCAATCTTAGTACTTAGTACAACAACCCTGTCCAGTTATAACAGCTTTTAAGCGTGAAGCATAGCTTGACACAAGTGTCTTGCAGAGATCTACATGTATCTTCGCCCATTCTTCATGGGCGAAAGCCTCCAGTTCAGTCACATTCTTAGGCTTGCGCGCTGCAACTGCTTTCTTTAAGTCCCACCAGAGGTTCTCAGTCGGATTTAAGTCTGGTGACTGCGATGGCCACTCCAAAATGTTCCAGCCTTTAATCTGCAGCCATGCTCTAGGAGCTGGAAGGGTGTTTAAAAAACAATGAATGAGTGAATTATTATTATAGTGGTGGTTGTTGTTGTTGTTGTTGTTCTAATGCTGTTTATCTCTTTATTTTAAATACGTTTTATTTTTTTTAACGCTGTCAAATATGAAGCCGTGCGGAAGGAAGGAGAAAAAAAAAAGGCAGGGTCCCTTCCTCCTTCCTCACCACAATCCACCTAGACTTCAAACACATCGGTGAGCAGTTTCCCGCTCCCAAACAGCTGAGGCGTCGTGAGTCTTATAGATGTGGTCCAATACGCAGAGCGTTTCGGTTGACGGTGACCAGAATTTTTCACGGTCTTCCCCAACACTCTGTTCGCGAGCAGCGTGCAGTTCTCGGTCGGCGGCAGCTCTCGGGTCATTTGTTAACTTGTCTCGACGGAGTGGATTCAAGGTTTGTCTCAAACAGCGGCCTATGCAAATGAGTTCAATCCTATAGGTCGCGTCGTCACGCTCGTCACGCCAGACTGTTAAACGTTTGTTTAGATTTGATGTGTCCATGTTTGACTCGCCTAAGAAATGCTTTTGTCTTTTATTTGAAGCTCGTGGTTAACTCGACGCTTAACAACATCAAAAGATTCATGGTGTGTATTTGTGTTTTTTTTTCTTTTCAGAGGTTCGCCACCTGAGGGCGCACGCGCTCCAAAAACCGCAGAGAGAGAGAAAGAGAGAGAGAGAGAAGGCCAGGGGTGAGTAACGGTTTTTGCTCAATTTCTCTCCGATCTCTTGGTCACTTTCGATAAATTACTGCTTGTGGGAGATTTTAATATTCATGTAGATGAACCAGGTGAGATGCCCTTGGACTGTCATTTATAGACCTACTAAATTCATGTGGGGTTCAACAAAACATTTCCGGACCAACTCATCGTCTTAATCACACATTAGATTTAATAATATCCCACGGATTAGACGTCAGTGATATGAACATTATACCTCAGTCTGATGATTTTACAGACCATTATCTCGTCATGTTCACATTACCAGTAGAGCAGATTAGTCGCGTGTCACCACGTTATAGACTCGGTAGGACTATTGTTCCATCAACTAAGGACTGATTCATAAGTAACCTGCCCAATCTGTCTATTTGTCTAACCACTATCCCCGGAATCCGAACGATCAAGACGAATTAACTAACATGATAGGCACCTCCCTCGCTAGCACATTAGAAAAAAAAAAAAAAAAGGTTAGAGAAATAATACCTGCACCATGGTATAATAGCCATACTCGTGCCCTCAAGAGAGAAACCCGTACTCTATAGAGGAAATGGAAAAAAAAAATAAATGAGCGGTTTTTAGACTTGCATACAGAGACAGTATGCTCAGTTACAGACAGGCACTAAAGGCTGCGAGGGTTCAGCACCTGAGCAAACTGATAGAAAACAATCAGAACAATGCCAGGTTCCTTTTTAACACAGTGGCTACACTAACAACAAATCAGTTATCTGTAAAGAGTATTCCATCTCAGTTTAGTAGTGAAGACTTTATGAATTTCTTCACTGAAAAAATTGAAAATATAAGAAACACAATTTTTGACGTCCAACCTCTGACAGCATCCTGTGTTCCAGTCTCACC
>SRMA01026908.1:17453-80556 GCA_007224835.1 Danionella cerebrum
ATGCAAACTCCACCCGGGTGGGCACCGGTGACCCTCGAACCGTCAAAACTGTGCAACCCACTTAAAATTGGGGGTTTACATTGTAAGCTATTTAAGACCCTTCTGAAACTGATAAACTCAGAGCAGGAGAACACTTTTGCTATTTAAATTTTTTTTCTGTTCTGGTCGGTGCCATCCTGAATCTTGTTCAGATAGAGACCAGAGAAATGCAGTTGCATTTACGCAAAGCAGACAAATATATTCAGCTGGTGGCTAGCATGCCAGACACAATTGCACAGATGTGTAGAGCGACGCAATTTCGAGTCACATCACGTTAACCCCCTTCTCTTTCTCTCCACTCTCCTGATCTTAAACTGATCTCACCAAAAATCAAGAGTAATGTTTCATGTTTCAAATGCTGCTTGATAAGTAATAAAATGTGTTTAAATGAATTAATACACTCATTGTTTTCCAATTGGCCTTTTAATGTGGCTGAGCTGGAATTTATCAATGGCAGCACTGCTAAGAAAAGCAGAAACATTATCCTTCGGAATCAGAATTATAACCTGAATAATGTTTCTGTACTCGGCGTGTGACACACAGTTAAATGTCGAGGTTTGTGGCAATGGTTTAATTTCAAAGGCAGATGAAAAATTAGCCATATAATGCTCATGTTTAGAAATTGGAGGCGGAAACAACTGCTTGTTCAAAGATTTGCTTCACAAATATCCAGCACCCATCTCTGCAGATAATGCTGTAATTTTAAGGCAATTCTTCGTGCTGAATGGTCTGAATGATCCGCATTAATGCTGCTCTCTAATGCTACAATCAGCCTGATAATAGCATTATCCATTGCTGCTTCTGTGAGTTTGTACCTTTCACTGGCGGGGGAGTTATCCAGATAATTCCACTAACTAATGCACAAGCGTCTCCCTGCTCGCCCCCGCTAAACTAACTCTGCACGGGTCGCGGCCTTTTACCTCACTCCCAGCGCATACATGCTGACGCACAAACAGATGTGTGGTGTGGCCAGCATGTCCTCTCGCGCGCCTCTCATCCTCTGTGCAGCCTGGAAACAAAACACATTTGGACGAGGAGCTATATTTATTATCGAAAGAATAATCTCAAACACAACCTCAGAGAAATTAATAGTTTATTTTTAAATTCGTACGCAGAAAACAGCAGCGTCTTAATGAAGCGAGCGATTGATTAGCGATTAATAACACGCTACACACACCGGTTTGGAGCCCTTCTGTCTTTAACTAAATATTTAATTCCAAGCACCGCTGAACCATTTGGGAAATGTCCTTAACTACAGAAGTCCTCTATAATCAGCTGTGCCTATGGGGAATGCGAAGAGAAACCCTCACATTCATGCCGTACGGTTTCATGCCTGTTTCTGTTTGCTTGCCATTTCCTTGTGGAGAGCCACTGTTTAATTTGGCTGCTGCTGGAACTCAGGACTGGAGGACAGTTGTCCACTCAGCTGCTCTGCTCCTGAGTTTCCCTGCTTACTTTTCCTCTACGTCTTACAAGGTAAAACTGAGAGGAGAGAGGGGAAAGAGTTATAGGCTTGCAGCAGAAGAGCGGTGAAAGAGAGAAGGAAAAGCTTGGTGTTTGTGTTTACCTTTCATTTTCCAGACACAGTAAATTTTCTCTCCCTTCTCTGGATGGCAGGGCTAGGATGTTTAAAGCTTTTGCTGTTTAGCGGGTTCTCTTTTCAAAGAGCTTTTCCTATAAAACCCTGACTGTATGTGACACAAACAATCCTAACAAATATTCAACCAGGCTTCAGCGTTTGTGCACCCAGAACAGTGTAAAGCTCCCTTTTCTTTAAATGTACTTTATAAGAAACATTGGAATGAAGCTTTTGCAAAATACTGCACTCCTCTTAAAACATTCGTGAGAGTTGACAGAGTGCACATGGAGAGTGTTAACAGCAGAAAAAGTTTTTCCACAAGAATTCGTACACTGTTTGTTGATGAACCTTTGGCAGCCAAACTTCGCCTTGAGTGTTTTTGAATATGATGCACACATGCAAATTGTTTAGCTCACATTTATTATTTTTGGACCATTTGGCGCATTCAAGCAGCTGCTTTCAAATAGAATTCAATAGGATTCAAGTCTGGGATCTGCCTCGACCACTCAAGAACATGCAGAGTTCACGTGAAGAATGTGACCAAAGAAGAATAATATCCTTCGAACTTGGCAACTGGTGCCCTCCACAACACAGGTGTATGACTTCAAGGGTGGACAAAGAACACAAACCAAGTACTTGAGATTAAGTAGAGATACACTTGGTAAAATATTACTCCAGTAAAAGAAATGTACTTAAGTATCCAAAGTACTATGGTTTATTATGGCTAGTGTGACAAGGCCTCTGAGAACCTGGGAAACGAAAAGCAAAACACCTGCACTTCCTCATTACCGGTCGTTCCTTCACAGCTGATGACGATCTTAAAAAGCCACTGGAAGGCACATCAGTCTGAGGAGCCACTCTGATGCAACCAGACGCTAATCACTTGTTCTCTACTTTCCCTCAGATAGCAGTGTGTGAAGGAACGACCTTCGTGACGTCACCCTCAGCCTACAGAAAAGGAAGCACAGAGCACAGCGCACTGGAACAACAGCCAGAGACACTTCTCAACCGTATTATTTCACTCTTCTGTTAATAAAAACCACCCTCCGGGGATTTTTCACTACAAACCTGGTTCTGAAATTCTTCACCCCGCCACACTATAATATACTGTTATCATTTTTGTCAAGTTTCTTGCTTAACCAATATGTGAAAAGACTCTTGTGAAGTCGATGCTTATTTAAATGATCATGAGATCCAAATGTAAATGTAAATTTACTTTGGGACCAAAAAAAAAAAAAAACAATACACGATTTCAGAGCTGGTCTGTTCAATATAAGGTTTAACCTGATATAACCTGGTCATATCAGATTACAGTAACTAGCTTCATAAGTTTATAATTTATTAAGGCACGGGCATCTCATAAAACGCTCCTGTTGAACCGACACTGAACTGCATTTGCTCTAAGTAGATACCACCCAGCGCCAACCAAAACAATTCAAAACAGAGCGCTCTCTGTGCCCTGATTGGTGGCTCGCACATGCTTTTTTATTAAATCATACATAACAAGTAACAACTGATTTCCCCAAATGAAGCTTCCCCAAGTGCATTCATTCATTCATTTTCCAACCTGTTTATTCCCTTTTGGGGTCATGGGGGTCTGTCGGTGCTTATATTCAGCGCACATTGGGAGAGAGGTGGATGCACACCCTGGACAGGTCACCAGTCCATCACAGGGCAACATTCACTCACACATTATTCAATTAACCTAAACGCATGTTTTGGGGAATGTTAGGAAACCGGAGTACCTGGAGGAAACCCAACATGCAAACTCCCTCCAGGAAGGTCACCTCGAACCGACTGCTACCCACTGCACCACCAAAAAAAGTCTCCCCAAATTAAAATACTTCAGAAAAGTACAGATACTTGAAAAAGCTGCTAAAGTACAATAACGAATTACTACATTACTGCCCACCACTGCTTTCGTATCATTCACCTCAGCTGGGTTACAGGATGATCGGATGAAACAAGAAGGACCTGAGGTCATTTTTGAGCTTCATTGGTTCGTTAGGTAGTTTTGATTTCATCATTGTGAAATATTGTATGCAGACATTCGAGGGGAAAAAGAATACTCTCAGAATCAGAAAGAGCCCTACTGTCAAGTAGGTTTGCACTAAAAAGGTTTTTGGTGCACTGTAAAAAATAAACTGTACATTTTACAGTAAAACACTGGCAGCTGTGGTTGCTTTACCGTAAAAATACGGCAGCACCGTAATTGGTTTAATGGGATTATATTGAAAATTTTATGGATTGCAATTTTTTTTTGCATTATAAACAAATTAAACACTTCTTTTTTCAGGCTTAAATCATTAAAAATATGTATAATTTAAAAGATTATATTGTTATACTTTTGCAAAAAGAGTGATTTTTTTTTCCAAAATACAGAATTTCTGTCATAAAAGTAGACTTACACAAAGTAAAAAACAGCATAAACACATTTTAAATACTTTCCATAAACCACAAACCTCGTAATTCTTGAAAAAATCATGATGTAAAGGTTTCCCATAATCTTTTGCGCACCCACATTACAAACAGGAAGACTGAAGATGGCGCTTCTTAATTTATAATGTAAATGTATTTTCACAACCGATTACATATCTTTTTTTAAAGAAAAAAATGTTAACTTAAGTGCCTTGTGATGTTTTAATATAAATGTATTGTTTTTACTTTTTTTTACGCGTGTTGGTTATGTTAATTGTAGACTTTTATTCATCATATTCGAAAAGGTTTCAAAGTGACAACCATATAACATACTCATTGTCATACAAATATAACATTGTCTGTTTTGGACGCCTGTGGACCGCCAGATTCTGACCGAATTACGATTACGATGCTCGGTACTCTTGGGTTCACTGGGAGTCGTTTTTGGTTCTTTTTTTTTCCACTCACTTTGTGCGCTTTTCAGGGTTGGTGAGAAAAAACACCTTGAAAAGGAAACACAACATCTTGTCGATGTTGACTGGACCCACAAACCGACCCGTACAGTATCTGAAACATAGTGTAGGGTTCATGCGAAAGGTAGAATGAAAGGGCCAAACGACCCAGAGCGTCCCGCCGGCGAAACTGGCAGGTAAGTTTTTATCAATTCTCGCCAAAATGATTTGTAACTCGCATTTGGCGGGTTGGTGGTTGAATATTAAACCCTGATTATAGCAACATGAAATAAATTTTCGACCTTGCATCTGAATCAACCTGTTTTGAAAACTCCCAAAATCAAACAACTTTGATTTTGTTTAACCTTTTAAAATCATAATAGCATCCTTCAACAGTTTGTTTTTCACATATAGAGAAATATCATGTACATGAATATCTGACTTATCTTATTAGTTTTAATAACAGGATCGTGCTGCAGTAGTAAACGTAGCTTGTGCAGTGGTCAATGTGCCTGTCAGGCGTTCCCTGTGCTCACCCATGAATCTCCCTGAATGCATCCAAACTCTATTGAGAATTCCCAGCGAGATGTCAGAGCTCAGCTCCCCACACAAACATATTTAATCTTACTGTCAACCTCGACTTCAGCACACTGCACCATGACTCTGGGGAAGAAGATCAATTCCTTGTCATAGTCTGTCATGTTAGTCAGGGGAGTAACTGACATCTCTCCTGTTCGCTGTCCAAATGGGAAAAATAAAAGTTCATTCCATGAAAGGAGACTCAAATCACATTGGCTGCTTTCAATATTTTCCAGCTTAGACACAACTTGTTCTTTCTTCCATAAGTTTGATTTGAGAACACGACTACCGCAGGTGTAGAAGAGGTAGAATGAATGACAGCAGAAAAAAGGATTGCAGAATCCCATTAGAGAGCCATGTTAATGCTATGTGTCCCCATATGTACCCTGAACCGCGTGTAATCCACTCACACTGAGCGTCTCACCACCCCGGCACACACTTGCAGTCCAACACATACAGGAACACAAATCTGCCTCCAGACTGAGATGCCCAGGCAAAGAAAGGGTATCTCTGCTCTATGGTAGTTTAGCATGACAGCTAATCACATCTAGCATGCTACCCAGAGGAGCTGGTGGGGGATGGGCAAAAATTAGAGGTTTGTAGACTTGCATACAGAGACAGTATGCTCAGTTACAGACAGGCACTAAAGACTGCAAGGGTTCAGCACCTGAGCAAACTGATAGAAAACAATCAGAACAATCCCAGGTTCCTTTTTTAACACAGTGGCTACACTAACAACAAGTAGTAGTGAAGACTTTATGAATTTCTTCACTGAAAAAATTGAAAATATAAGAAACACAATTTTTGACGTCCAACCTCTGACAGCATCCTGTGTTCCAGTCTCACCTGAAATTACAATTACAGTGTTTTACAAGTATAGGACAGGAAGAGCTGTACGGCCTTATAAAAAAAACCCAAATCCACAACATGTGTGTTAGATCCTTTTCCCACCAAACTGCTAAAAGACGTGTTACATGCAGCCGGAGAGCCTAGTCTTAATATCATTAGCTCCTCGCTATCCCTTGGTCTTGTCCCTAAACCTTTCAAGTTAGCAGTTATCAAGCCTCTTATCAAGAAACCAAATTTAGATCAAAACAAACTATCAAACTATAGACCAATCTCAAACCTTTCTTTTATGTCCAAGGTTTTAGAAAAGATTGTGTCTGCCCAATTATGTAATTTCCTGAAAGAGAACAATATCTTTGAAGAGTTTCAGTCAGGTTTCAGGCCCCATCATAGCACAGAAACTAGACTAGTAAAGATCACAAATGATCTTCTCTTAGCTTCAGACCAAGGCTGCATCTCTCTCTTAGTTTTATTAGACCTTAGTGCTGCATTCGACACTATTGATCATGACCTCCTACTAGATCGCTTACAAAATCTCATAGGCATTCAGGGATCAGCATTAAAATGGTTTAAATCATATCTGTCTGATCGTTACCAGTTTGTAGATTTAAATGGAGAACAATCTACATTAATGCAAGTAAAACATGGGGTTCCACAAGGCTCTGTTCTAGGACCCCTGCTTTTCACATTATACATGCTTCCCATAGGTAATATTATTAGAAAGCATGGAATTAGCTTCCACTGCTATGCCAATGATACCCAGATGTATATCTCCTTAAAACCGGGAGAAGCATCACACTTGGCGAGGTTAACCGAGTGTGTTAAAGACTTAAAAGTTTGGATGACTCATAACTTTCTTCTATTAAACCCCAATAAAACAGATCTTGCTCATCGGCAACAAGAACAGCACACAGAACACCCAGCATTTAAATTTTAGTTTAGAGGGATGTACTGTAACCGCTAGTTCCACAGTAAGGGACCTGGGAGTTATCTGAGACAGCGACTTATCTTTTAAAAATCACATCAGTCATACCATAAAAACAGCCTTCTTTCAACTCAGAAATATTTCAAAACTTAGAAACATGTTATCGTTATCTGATGCAGAGAAGCTCGTCCATGCATTCATGACCTCGAGACTAGATTATTGTAATGCATTACTAGGCGGTTGTTCAGTATCATTAATAAATAAGTTACAGTTAGTGCAGAATGCAGCACCCAGAGTTCTAACTAGAACAAAAAAATATGACCATATAACCCCAGTTTTATCATCTTTACATTGGCTACCTGTCAAATTTCGCATTGATTACAAAATAATGCTATTGACTTACAAAGCCCTAAATGGATTAGCGCCCAGTTATCTATCAAACCTCCTAACATTTTCCATACTCATCCCGAGACTCCCGGAGGCTCCGCCCACCAGCTCCTCACCCTAACAACCAGATTCACCTGGAGATGTTCCGGCGCCCCCTGGACCTACACCTAACACAGTCATCATCTGTTTATACTATATTATCTGTTTATACTACAATATCATCTGTTTATCCTGTATTTTATATAAATCACACTGCTGTTGTTGCCCAAATGAGGATCGGTTCCCCTTTTGAGTCCGGTTCCTCTCAAGGTTTCTTCCAAAAAGGAAGTTTTTCCTTGCCACAGTCGCCCCAGGCTTGCTCATCAGGAACATAAACACCACTTATTAATTAATTTTTTTCTCTTTTTTGAGTCTAATCTTGTTGGTTTACTGTAAAGCTGCTTTGAGACAATGTCTGTTGTGAAAAGCGCTATATAAATAAACAAACTTGAACTTGGATGGGAGGACTGGTTTTCTACAAACACTATGTGCTACATTGCAAGCAGTCTAATAGACTTAACTACAGTTTGAGAATAGTTTCAAAAAGACATCTTAACTTAAGCAAGCAATCATTTTACTTTACTATTGGAGGATTTCTGCAGACACTTGTTAGCGATTGTCTGGTTGGCTCCCCATGACTGCAATTAATGCATTTACTAATGTGCAGTCTCAAAAGGTATTACAGTTGTAGCTGCACTAGGTCTATAGGGGGCACTGTGCACGCTACCACCAAAAGAGAAAGCGCTATTCAGCTGAGATGTGTTCTGTAACATCCACAGCTGTGAAGTTTCTTTTGTTTTCACTCTCTCCTGTTTTTTCTGACCTCTTCAACTTCCTCTTTTCTCATTCTTTACTCACACTCATACCATCCATTTATTACCACCCGAGAACCACAGACCTAAACACGGTGCAAAAAGACAGCATTAGAGGTGATCAGACTTCCACCCATTGAAGGATTTTTGACTTCCATATTTTCATTGCTCAGAAGGTGGGTAGACTGGAATGAGAGAAGAAAATATTGGACGGCTACAGAGACTGTATGGACGAATGAGACGTACTCCAGTTACTGAAAGTTCAATAAAAAAGGATAGTCCCTCAGTTGCCATGGAGGTCAGTATCAGTTATTGTAAGTTATTTTAATGGGATACACTTCATTGAGGCATCATAACCCTGAAATAAACCCAAAATGTGCAAAATAAAATATAAACATGAGCATAATTGTGATTGTTTCAAGAACAGGATTTTATCCACTTAATAATACGAGGAAAAATCTCCAGTCAACCCCTGAGTTTAACAGGCAGTTGTCTGAAAATGTACAGCATAATGTGGTATAATTATTTTAAAATGGAAGAGTTTGGTTAAATGAGTGCTGAACAGCTCATTATAGCTCAATAATGCTTTGTACTATGAAGGTCAAATATGTGTCAGATCATGCAACTTGTTGAGGAATAGTGTGATGTTACTTTTGGTACAATTTGTACACATCCTTTATATACATTTTAATGTATATTAGTGGCCTCTCTCTCACCGTGAGCAGCATTTTCATTGTTTTTCTCATGTTTTTGTTATGTGAGTTCTGTCTTGCAAGTCAATACCAAATGTACCAAATGCAAGTACAGCTGTAACAACTACACTGTGGAGTTGAACTCTGAACTCCCTGGGGAACATCTATGTTACTTGCATAATTGAATATCGGGAACCGTGCTCGAGCGGGTCAGTCAACATGTACATGTAATCGGCCAATATAAGACTATCATTAGAAATTATCATGAGCACCTGATAAAAGCCAGGTGTTATAATTTCTATATAACGTTCATTTATATGTTTATTTTATATGACGTTAGAGGAGCCTCAAGGGATATATGCCTCCGGTCACTTCTTCAGGCAACTGGGAATATGCAAGAAACTTTTACATATGTAGAGTAATCGACTAAAGGGACCCCATTTAAAGCGCCACTGGCGGGGTCCGTCCAATGCAGGCCAGGCTTAACAGCAGGTAGACTAAAGCCAGACGCTTACACCATTTCTACTTCTGCCCTAGGCCCAGTGTCCTAGACCCTATTTATGACCGAGAAGTCTAACAGTATATCCTCCTTTGAGTGGAAATAACGATCCAACCTAGAAAGCACTCTAAATTTTGTAGGGGACCCAGAGGTACTGTGCTCAAACAGAAATACAGTTTCAGCAAAATCCCCGGGGAACGCTGAGTCATGCCAAGTCATGAGCCGAGTCAGAACTGCTTAATACGAGGGAATGATGGGAAGACGCATCTTTGGCTGAGCCTCATGACTCCATTGCCAGGGGGAAGACCACTTGTACTTTTCAGAGGTTAAAAGATGCCTTACCACCCAAACCTCGCCCTGAGCTCGGACCCATTAAGGGGTCAAAGCTCCCACCCTTAACCCAGAAATCCATTTGTAATAAAATTATTACAATTTGCTCTTGTAATGAATAGTGAGTGCCACCACAAAGGGTTGCTCGTGATGTGGTGGGCTCCCCACCTCCAATGGGGAACCAGGTCAATGAACGAACCCAAGTAGCAAAACTCTCCTGCTTCTGGAACCTGAAGTTGTGTAGTGGCTGTAGGCAGAGGACAAAGTACACAGCACTCGTGATCATCCTGCGACACCGATCATAGGACTTCAGATGCCGGAGTGAATCTGGGCCTCTGCCACTGCAGAGTAGCTGATATATTCTGTGGTGAGAACAGTGAGATCACTCGTTATATAGAGGAGTAGTGTCTAGCTCCGAAAGCAAATAGAAAGAGTGAGGTCGCAACACATTAGCTCATGTTAATTGCTCACTGCACATTCTTTCATTGGCCCATTACATGTAGACGGAGTTGATTGGCTGCTCAAACACGATTCCCGTAGACAATCACTTGACATATGTTGAAGTGAATGACTGAAGGGGAACTACGGGACAGTAGTTAGGGACCGCTACCATGGACCACCACTCCTGCACCACAAGTGGTCAACCCAATCAGACCTGCTATTCCCTCCATTGTTTTGGCACCATCAAGAGCATTTTGACCAGCTGCCTGTGTTAGGGAGTCGCTGTGAGGAGCCAAAAAGTTTATTGGGGTCTGTCTCCCTCACTTTTGGATATCCCCTCCCACTCATCATATCAGTTTGCTGCCATTAGTGAGGAGACTGCATACCCTTCAAGCCAGAACCAACTAACTGAAGGACTGCTTGATCCACCAGGCCATGAGGAAGCTAAACACTCAATGTCCAAGCATGAGAGAGCCTTAAGGAGCTTTTTAAAAGCAAGCAACCACTTTAGCATTCTAGTCACAGGCCAGGTATCACATCCACTAGTTGGTGTCTTCTTAGAATATTAAGCCTGCATCTTTTTCTAATTGTAGTCCAGTGTGAAAGAGTCTCTTGAACTGTTATCCAGAATCTAAATATCTTCTAAAATTAGTCTTTCCAGAGCTCCAATACCGAGCCAACTTCCCTCAAGTCAAGAGCATATACAGAGCCCCAGTGTAGAGTTTATACTGTTACAGATCTCCTGCCTCAATCAGAGCTGTATGTGTCATAACAGTGTTCAACACCAAAACCTTTTGTTTTAGGGTCATAAACAACCACATGACATTAGAGCTTTAAAATACTTTCATTTCTCAGTGATGCATCTTGCGTAATGCTGAAGACAAGCCCACTGACATACTGGACAGTAGGAACACAATGGGTAATGTTCTCTACTTTTGTGTTTATAAACCCCACTCAAACAAAACCTTTGTGTACAAGCAGGAAAAAAGTGAACATGTAAAAAATACAAACAAATATAAAAGCTCAGTGAGTATTGAAACCTTTTAAAAGTTACACTGTACGCACTATTATGGCTATTCCATTATATGGAATCCATTATATGGCAGTGTCTGTCTGGAGGAGGAAAAACAGCTTATACAGTTTAACTCAGTGGTTAATGATTGATTTTCATTTTGCAGTTGAGTGTTTCTGTAAATAAAACCACAAGATTTAACAGTTTCTAATAACAGTAAAAAAAAGGTTAGGTTAATTGAATAATCTAAATTCCCTTTAGGTGTGAATGTGTGAGTGAATGTTGCCCTGTGATGGAGTTGGTGACATGTCCAGGGTGTACCCCCGCCTCTCGACCAATGTGCGCTGGAGATAGGCACCAGCAGACACCCGCGATCCCGGAAGGGAATAAGCGGGTTGGAAAAGGAATGAATGAATAAATTCCCCTTAGATATGTGTGTGAGTGTGTGTTGCCCTGCAATGGAGTTGGCGACATGTCTAGGATGTACCCCTGCCTCTTTAAAAGTGATCTTTAATAAAATGTCAGAAGGTGTTTAATAGGTAAATGATTCAAAATGTTGTTTAGGTTGATTAGGGCATGGGCCGAGAAGTATCACAGCCCTCATGCCTTATTCTGATCCATCATGGCCGCCAACAAAGAATCTTCGCCTTTATGTCAGCCACACTTAGCAAAAGGTGAAAAATAGTTTTCAGAAATGAAGGATGGCTGGCGAAAAGCACAAGAGGGAGAAAGGGTACAGTGTGGATCTGGTATGGGGGAGGAGAGGTGGAATTGCAGGAAACTCTCAGTAGACTAGGTCTAGGTTAAGAGAATATCGATTTGTGTGCAGATGACTGTTGATCTTTCTTAGCAGCTGATGACAAATGGCAGCAAACAGAAAATCAAGCTTTCATCTCCTCCAAGGACAACACGTCTTGCCTCTGGAGGAAAATAGGTGGAACTCCAGGTTGACTGCTGAGGATGGTGTTTGTTTGGTAAGAGCTAGGGCCATTATGGGCGAAACCTGCAAGAGGGTTGAATGAATATGTAAATGCAAGATGAATGCAGTTTAATGTTTCCAGTGAAATCTGAACTTTATAATATCAGTCTTATACTGTACATGGAATGAGTGATAGATGAACTGCTCATCGTAAAGATCACGCTTATGGTTCTCTCTAAACGTGGCCGAAGGTGGATGCCACTGCATCAGTGGCTGAATCATTACAGACAAGTGCTGGAGCACAATTTATGCCCTCCTGAAACACATTTGTACTGGTAAAAATTTTAGTGGTAAAACATTTTCTGCTATGTTGATGGATGCTCAAGATGTGTATTTATTTTAAAATTAGCTTTTAGAGAATCATCAACGCTCCTGTTAAATCTCCAAAAAGCCTCCAGAAAATGATTTTTTTTCTAAAAGGTTGGTCTCAATTTAATCAATGTCTTTGTTACTTTTGAAATACTGAAATACAAAATTATGTATGGGGTCCATTTGACTCCAGGAAAAGCAGTTTCAAACAATTTTTATACTTTGATGCAACTTGCAAATCAGTCACATCAAAGTTTTTCCAGCTGTCCCCATCAACCCTCTTCCCCTATAAGTTAATCAGTTCAAGTACATAATTTTCAATTGACGGTGTAATGAAAAGCTGAAATGCTGGTTTTGTGTCTTGGAAATGACTGACAGTGCTGCTAATGTCATCAAAGAGGTTCTAAAGTCCACCATGCTAAGTCTACCCTGTCATTTGAGTGAGGAAAATATGTATATGTACTCTGAATGGGGTCATGTTAACCGCAAAGATAATTGGAAAACACAGAAGACAACATCTTTGCTCTGTTTTGATGAGTGTTGCATAGACATGGACATTTTATTAAAATTAAAAGTATCATTTTCAGGAATCTGATTACTGTGTTAACATGAATGCTAAGATGCTGAATATGACACAGGCACAGAGCAGCATTTACAATATAAAATCCTTATTGTGTTTCATGAAATTGTATTAACTTATTCCCAATCGTCTATTCTCTTAATTCCATAGCTTTCCATTAGGATACGATTGTAGTGGGACGCCCGACAAAGGATAGGCGTACCTCAATAATTATGTTGCAGTGATATAAAAGGGGTTGGTTAGTGGCTTATGGTAGGGTGGTTTCCACCGTAAGCCTTTGGGCGTGGGCATAACGGAAGGGGCGTGCCTTGTGTTGGTGACTGCAGTTTCTCAGGTAGGCGAGCTCTGTGTGCTTGTCAGGGTGTTTGGGCTTGTGCTTTTCCTGTGCAATCTTTTAATCCATCTAAATGCTATTTTCACTGATTAGTGTGGGCTCTATTAGGCAAGCTGTGGGTTGCAATAGTTGTTTTTGCATATTGGACAGTGGACACTGACAGTGGAACGAGCCTTGACTGTGGCATTAGCCTGGCTAGTTCCTCTCGCTGTGGAACCCAGGCAACTATCTTGCTTCAGCCGAAAACCCTTTTTTTAATTATTTATGAGTGTGTGGTTATGTGTGTGTGACTGTGGTTAAAAGTTTCCCTTGTGTTACAGGAGGCGAGGTGTTTTACAGGCCAAGAACGATGTGCACCTCTCTAATGGTGGTGGGTTTCTTCCCATGTGTAGTGATTTTCCCATTCCCTGAATGTTATTAGTCTCGTGACCATAAATAAATTGTATTATAAATGACTGATTTTTGTGTATTTGTGAGCCAGCTCTCATTATCCCCTGGCTGTAGAACCCTCGTAGCGATGGTTTTAACCATACTGAACCTTTATCCGCATTCACCGATTTCCTCCTCTGGTGGTACTCCAATGGATTGTTTTACTTTTATAAAGCATGCTGTGTATTTGAGCATTCATAAAGTAAAGATCTGTTGTCATAGACTCTGGTCTCTGTTTCCCTTTTCCCCATGAGCTTCACGACCAAAAGGACAAGATTCCGGAAACAAGCGGCCGAAATGAGTTGCTATACAAGAAAGTTCCTCGCCCACACGGTCAGCAGCCTTCCTTCTCCCACACAATCAAACCATCCACCACCAAACACCCCCAATCCCCCGTAGATTCCCCAGGAAAGGCCACATTTACACATGAGGGCTGGAAGGGGCCCAAAAAGTCTTCAAAGATGCACTTCTATTGTAGCAGGTCTTACTCTGTTTTTTAACCAATCAGATTTAAATGATTCCTCTGAAGGACTAAGTTAACCTAATTGGTTGATAAAGTCTTGTGCAAGACCCATCATTGAGTACGTGTTATGACTAAGGTCTGGATATTCTAAAGTATCCTTATTATGGGTTGTTTTTCTTTGTAATTCTATATTTTTGTTCATTTTAGCTGAAATTACGTTTGTTTTTTTTAATTAGTTAATTCCATTAACTCTCTGCAGCCTTCGACATGGTGAACCATCAGATGTTTAACATCAGAAAGATCAGACCTTCTTACAGAACATTGTGACGAGCTCACTTCTCTCCTCTCCTTGTCTCTCTCCACTGGTTTCCCATCGCGGCTCGTATCAAATTCACAACACTGATGTTATCATACAGGACAGTCACAGGCTCCGCTCCATCACACCTCCACAAACTTCTTCAGTCCTACGACCCCTCCAGATACCTTTGTTTAGGAAATGAACATCGCCTTGTGGATCTCAGAGTGTCAGAAAATCGCTCACCAGAACCTTCTCCTTCACAATTCCTGGCTGTTGGCCGTCCCAAACCGAAAGCTCTGTCTCTCACAACTTATCAACAAAAAAAGCAACTAAAACTACTCTTTTAAGAGCACTTTCTAACATAAATTGTACTAAAAAAAAAACCCTAAAGTGCTAAATTTTTTCTGAATCATCTTCAACCTCTTGTGCATGTCTTATGATTAATCCGACTTTGTGACAAACTGCTTATGTTTACTCCCGAACTGTAAGTAGCTTTGGATAAAATACATAAATGTAAATTAAATTTAAATGTACTTCATGAAGAACTGATATTATTCTGGAGAAAATTTGAAAGTAGACTCCTTTTTGCGGACCTTCATGGGGCACTCCATGTTCTTATAAACTAGATGAGAACGTAATCAAATCATTCAGAAAATGAGAACTTCTCTTAAGTCAAGACTGCCTACACATTCTATTTAGGAAAACGCACATTGAATTGTTTTTGTTGACCAATTCATCTTTTTTCAAGAGTTCCCTGGTCTGTAATTGGTGCATTTGTGTGTTCTCAAAGCTGAATGAGGAGCGAGAGGAAGCATGGGCTTATTTTCTGCTTCACTATGTCCTCCCACTGTTGTAACCAGGGGAATACCGCTGTCTATCAGCTGTTCTTAGAGCCTGTAACTCTTTTAAATGATCCACTGTCGCTGGTACATAAACACACACACACCTACACGCGCACACGCATGCACACACACGCACACACACACAGATGTTCATAGGCTCTAACGCTCTGCATTGCTTGTAAATCCTGACAGTCGTCCATCAAGCCTGCTGTTGAAGGAAAAAGTGGCTAACCTCGCTCCATCTGTTAGGAACAGTCTGCTTGCTTTCTCCAAGCAGGATTTAGTGTCTTTTTCCCAGCACCACAAAAACCACCCAGGCGTGATGATACCAATTTTGACTCCAATTTATCAAATGGTGATTCTTTCACAAGCCATAGACAAGACCAATCAGTGATATTCTGTGAAAACATGGTGACATAAATGTTTCCAAAGTAGATTTTAAAACATATTTAACAGAGTCTGGGGTTTGCTCATACCTTGCTGATGTGAAATTGATTATGCTTGGAACCTACTGAAAAAGGCATACTGTAACTCTGATTGTGCAAAGCTATTTGATTAGCAAAACATAAGGACCTTTAACTTGTTCACTTATCCCTTTTGACCAAGCAGTAGGGATGGGCGATACCACATTCCACAAAAAAATCTAAGATAGATAATATTCTATGGACGAACCACAACCAAATATTAAAATTTAACAACTTTAATGAACTTCATTAAAGTAAATCAGCTGAATGAGAGCAGTAAACAATGTATAATATGATTTAAACTGTATTTTTAATATAACTAACATCTTAAATGTGCACTGTATTAAAAAAAAATTATATGTTAGAAATTATGAGAACAATTAAAGCCTTGAAAATATAATAATCATATGCACAAACAACATATTTCCTCTGGTAAGGGAGAATTACCCAAGAAGGAGGCATGTCAGTCCTAATACTGTAAATTAGATTAAATAAATGTTAATGTTACATGGGAGTAAACTTTAGAGGCAAGATTTACACTGATGATATTCCACCAAAAAAAAATGAAAAAGTGAAAGTATCTAAAAGAGGGAGAGTTCTATTGACACCAAGCGTGTGCTTCTCCATAAAGTTGTAATTGACAACGCTAGCTAGCTAGATGGAGTTGGGTTTCCCGCACTCTGATTGGATGGATGAGTCCATTCAGCTGCGCCAGAGGGGGTGTTTAGCAACACAAATGAAGGTAGCGATAGAACAATATAGAACACTTTCTCATGTTTTTATGTTTTGAATAATGTATTAATAAGTATCGATACTTTAGTCATTAGATCGATACCCAAAAAATGACGGGTGAGTATCGATATATCGATACCACAGTATCAATCCGCCCATCACTACCAAGCAGACACTTCTAGGTTCAACAGAGAGCGGCCCACCACACTGGCTTTAGCTATCAGTAATCACTAAGCGCTAGAATGCTTAGCATATATGCTGATTGTTATACAAATCAGAGTTCTCAGATCTCAGGATCAAACCAGTTGTGCAACACAGGTGCACACATTATTAACCTCACTGCAAGGCAATGAACAGAACAAAAAGCTACTCTAGAAACATGACAGAAACACAAGGAATATAACTTCTAGAGAGACGTCTGTTGTAAACAAAGTCTGGACAGACATCAATCACTGATAAAAAGAGGCTCAACACTGATTTCATTGCAATCAAACTAATGTACAAACTTGTTTTTAAGGATTTGATAACATTTGTTAATTCATTCATTAATCTTCCTCCGTTTCAGGGCCATGGGGTTCCAGCTGCTGACGATCTCCTTCTAAAGCGACAAGCGTGAGAGATTGCCAGAGCATCACAAGACTTTGATGTTTTAACAATCTCTGCTTTAGCTTTTTTTGCTTTAGCAATTTTATATTTTCACTCATTACTTCTGTAAAGAGCAATGATTTACAGTGGAACCACGAGATACAAATGCTTTGAGTTAAGAAATGTTCAAGATACGAAATGTCTCGCTGGATATGTTTTACTTCGAGAAATGAAGAAAAATTTGAGATACGAACAATAACAAACATTTCTGCTCTATTTTCCACTTGTTTGTCTCACATCACGCTGCGCTTCCGCGTCTTTGTGCTCCTTTCTCCCTTTAAAAATAGTGTGCTTTAAGGAGCTGATATGCCTTAAAACACTTTAAATCAGTTTTAAATCGAGCGAAACATTATGTATAGATTACCTTTAATGTAGTGTAAAGAATGTTAGACAAGGTGATATAATAATGTTTATAACGTGGAAAGTGCTATTCCCTTACAGTCGAAACGCAGACTAAGCTGGGAGGATAGTACCGACATTTAACTGGCAAATTGATTTGCGAGGGTAGATGATTATCGATTAACGATGGGTAAAATCTGTGTTTCTCCTGGCTGCGGTGGATTTATCTCGTCGAAGGACGGTCATTAGAGATGTGTAGAGTGTTTGGGCTTCAAACACGTCTGCACCGCTCTCATGAGGCAAGAGTGTTTGCATTGCAACGCTCTCCCGAATCGCACTCTGAGGTACAGGAGGTCATTTTCGAGGAAAGGGACACTGAAGCTTTGGCTTCGGTTGTTCCGCTGAATCGGACTAGCTCCTCCGAGGCCTTAGCAGACGGCGCGGGGGTGATGACGTCAGGCGTTCACCCCTACGCGCCGGAAGGGTGCGGGCGTCTGTGTTGCTCCGGCTTCACCGGTGTGTCCGTTTTGGTTGGATGATTGGTACTTCGGCAAATGCCCGGACACCGCTCCCTGCCCTCCGCCAGTACCATTCTTCCCGGAGGTGCATGAAGAGGTTACAAAATTCTGGCAGGCTCCCCTGTCTGCGAGGGTACGAAGCTCATCCCCCTTCACCACTCTGGTGCAAGCCGCAGCAAGGGGATACCTAGCGCTTCCGCGCTAAGGATGCGCTGTGCCTGCAGATGCTTTTTTCTTCACGATTCCCTTATGGTGGTCGGTAAATCCCTTTTTCACGACCCCCTCATGGTGGTTCAGTGAACTCTTTCCTCTCTCCACGCGGCATTTAACTGAGCGGAGCAGTCAGCTCTGCTAGGTTCTGGTAATAAGGTTTTAGACCCCTACAGAGCTCAGGTCTGGGCCTCGGGGCCCCAATCAGTTGTGTCAGGACAAGACGGTGTTGAAAGGGGGAGTGGATAAAGGAATGGGAAAGGATGAAGGTTCATGAGTGAAAAAGGAAAAGAAGAAAGAAAGAAAAAAATAATAATAAAAAATAAAGTAAGTGAATAAAAATAAAATAAATAAAAATACCTACCCGAACATAACGCATAAGTCCTAGTAACAGTTCGTTTTGTCCATGTCCGTTTGTTATTGCAGAACAGTTATTGCAGTTTGTATATTCAGGCACACATACATACATGTTTACATATACATACATACACAGCCAATGATTTAAGTGGGGTCATAATAGTGTTGTACGCTTTAAAATACAACTCAGCTACATGGGAAGATAAATACACAAACAGCGAGCTGGACGAACCACACACACTGACCCGATCCGCAGATATCTAACAAACAAGCGATTGCAGCACACGGTGCCCAGGGACAACAGACCCAACCCACAAGTGGCCGACCAACTTCCCATGTATCACCCTCACTCTTCTATGCCCAAGTGCGCTGCGAGGTCCGACACAGAACCGGCTCTGCAACCAGATCGAAGCGCCCCGGTGGATCATTCCACCCCCCGTGGGTCAACATGACCGGGGCCCCAGACTCCCGAGCCTGAGCATACCACCCCACTGGGAACCGTCAGCACCCCCAGAGAGAAATGCCCCGCGCCCGGAAGCGAGACAGCTTGGGGTTGGGGGGTGTGGTGGGGGGTTTGAGGCGACCAGGAGACCAGAAGAGAGCAGAGAGGGAGACCACACCAGGCGCAGCGGAGCCACCCCCCCCGCCACAACCCGGCCCCGCACCCACCACGACCAGCAGCCTCAGACCCCTCTCCCCCTCCCCCAGTCATCCATCCATTCATCAATCATTCCATCCATACACCCATTCATATTCGAAGGGCGGTCAGTCACCGTCCAGTGGACGAGCCCGCGCTGACAGAGGGCATATACCCACCCCGGACGGAAGACAGAGACGGCCGCCCACCCACTGCCCATCATCTGCCCCCAGTTGGGGTGTAGTGTATGTGTTTGTGTATATGTTGAAGAGATAAGTTGCATTAAAACTGGGGAGTGATGTCCTGGAGCGTCACCGTTGGTTGACAGCTAACGTCCAGGCACCACCACCATTCCCTACGTGTCTAATATGTATGTAAAATAAGAGGGCAGTCTACTCCGCCCTAGAATTATGGGGAGGGGGCACAAATCTGCAGCCCCACCCATCAGATCTGGACGGAGAGACTTGCCCTCCATCCCTAAATGTAGTGTGTCCTTGCAAGTGATATATGGGGCACCGGGGGGGAGACCGGCTCCCGAAGCGGGTCAGTGCCAGATGTTATTGGTCCTCTGACCGCTCCAGGAGGCAGGCCCCTCTCCAGTGCCCTGGAGATGTTAAGTGTCTAATTGAATTAAAACTGGGGGTCCCCTGTCCTGGAGTAGGTGAGCACCACCAAGCGGCTCTTTTACCTCTACCATGTCATCAAAAGAGCCAGCTGTCATTGGTCACTGTCCTGCAAAAACCAAATCCGTTTGTTTCGGGCCAATTTGTGATTTCCCATTGGCACCAGATGTTTAATATCGAGGCGTGTCGGTGCACGACGCAACGAAAATCTAAAAATTGGTGGAGGTCTGTAGGAATTGTCTCTGGTAAAAGGTGGTAACCTCAGCACATTTTGCATGACCTTCCAACTCAAAACTATAAATCTAAAAATCACTGAGCTCTTAAGAGTTTGTGTAGCTCACTGGCCGTCCAAGAGACTGAAATCTCTCAATTCAATGATTTGGATAGGCGCGTGAAAACCATTGGCAGTACAGGGTCTATTTTCAGGCGAATATGTCCACTTTAATGATCTTAAGTAAGATTACAAACCAGGGCAAACAATGCCATGTGGCATTCCTAGAATCACTGGCACACCTCGGAGACCAGTGGGGATGAGCACAAGTAGCACATGTGAGTAGGGGATAGTTTCATGATGAATATTTGCTTTTTTAATGTCTGCCTTTCATTCTTCCCATTAACAGAAACCCCACGGCGTGTAAAAATTCAGGGCAGAATGCAGCGGCTGTAGATGTTATTAGCAGCATTATCCATCAGGGTGCTAGTGTACGGAGAGCAGCCACTACCTCCCCTTTCTCAATTTATGACCTCAGATTTGAACTGCAGGACTGGCATGGCATAGCACTCCTATAATAAGATAAAATAAATCTAAACATAAAAGATCCTTCTTGTGCAATTTCCTCTTCAGTTGTGCAATATGAAACCAGATGTTTTACATTCTTCTATAGATGCGTTTCATCTCATTGTTTTTATGATTTCTGTTTTCCTCCCTCTTTCAGTCCCACCACCCTTCCACCACAAATGCATATATAAACTAAAAATAAGAGAGAAAGAGAGAAAGCTAGAGCAGGGTGAGTTTGAGGGATACACAAAACCGAGTGGCTTATGAAAAGTGAAATGTCCTGTTAGCCTCAGGTAGTGGTCTGTTTTGCATTGATAGAGCGGCTAGCAGAGCCTCGGGCTGTTATGAGGAGTGTTTTCCCTCCGTGATATCCCGCCGTACCATATTTCTCTCTGGAGTGCGCCTCTAAGTAAGGCATGTGGGTCAAAGCAATATGCCTGGCATCCCTTTCCTCCTCTTTTCTTCTAATTGGGGGTGTGGGGGTTAAAGAAAGTCGCAGTTATCACAAAGCTGGCAGAGAATACATTTCAGGAAAATAATTTAAGTGAGTGACCTGCATTTTCAAGCTGCACATCTCTAAAAATGCATAATTGCATGTGGATTGATCTGTACAGTGACAGTAAGCAACATCAGAAAACTTTGAGAGTCTGTTAGTAAAAAATGGAATTGAAGGATACATCGTCACCTATTGAACTAAAATCAGTCAGGAGAGCAAGATTTGAAAGGTTCTGAAACAAAAACTTTTAATAACTATTAAAAGCGATATGTCGTTCTTGGACGATTCGTTCATTTTCATCTTTGATATGACTCGTGATGAGCGCATCGTGTCAGAGAGGCATTCGTTCAGTGGCGCATGTGCAACACCCTAATGGTTTTTCAAGTTTAGCCTATTTGTCACATCAAAGGAACCAAAGGACTCTTTCTGGCTCTTATTGCATTGGAAAACATGACAAAACATCAAAATGACTCGAGAAAAAAACTAATGTTAATTCGATTGATTAAATCAATTCCTGGAATGCACTCAATATCGAGAGATAATGTGTTGAATCAGATCAGAGGTGAGGTGAACCAGATTCAAGACCCAGGTAGGCCTAAGAAAATATTTTTTTTGGTCCTCTAGCATTGTAGTTGTGAACTATTTGTAGTGTGATTCACGTTTGTGTATATAGTAGTTTTAAAAGATGGAAGTAACACACATATTGTTGGTATTTTACTAAAATGAACCAAATTATTTAAAAAAGATTTGTTTATTTTGCTGAACAAGACCCAAAGATCCGAGTTGGTAAAATAAACTTCCCATCACTACTGTAAACAACTGGATTCCTTCACAAAAGTATTGTGACTACTGCAGAATCTTTAATAGAATTAGATTTGGCTTGAGAAATACTAATATCGACTTATTGCCAAACGCAGAAACACACTGAGCTGAGAATCCATTACGGCATGGAAATATGAAGGGTACCCGAGGCAATACAGTGGTCACAATCAGGAATGGAGTGGGACCCATTTTAAGATTGAAGAGTAGACCTCCATACAAACCATTTCATTGTTTTTGTGTACCCCAAAAAACTGGATGAAAAGCACCAGTATAAATAGTATATTTGTTTTTCATTTTGATACAAAACCGATATTGTGTTAGAGAATATGGTGGCCATTTTATATGAATATTAACAAAACACAAAAATTAAATACAGCATAAGAAATGTACTCATTTTGGCTGCTCATTACCTCCTCTACCCATTGTGTGTGTTTTAGTTTCGTCTGCTCAGTGATCTACTGATACTTCACACCCTTTTCACTGTGTATATTTCTGTTTTTAGGAAATGTAATTTTATTGACCATTTTAATGCAATCTTATTCACACACTATTGTTTTTAATGTCCCTTTCAAATCATGCAATAGTCTTTGAACAATAAATAACAAACAAATGTATTAATGTTCATACTCTGGTTTAGTTATCCCCAAGACCAATCCAAGTTCGCTTTTCCATGACGTAAACTGCTGCGATGAGCGGATGTGTGCTCTGTTTTTGTGATCAGATTACTGCACACAGCGTTTGTCAGACATTAAAACCCATTACCATCCACTAAAATAGCTCACCCCAATGGAGTAGTGAAGTCCAATGACTTAGATATGACTTCCCTCCATAGAGAAATAAATATTCACACCATGATGCTTTCCAAATCCACAAGTGTTTTGAGGGAAGGCACATAGGTGTTTCAGCAACTCTGAAGCCATGTTCATACAAACCCAGTTTTTTTGTATTTTTTTTCTCACACTGTGTACCAAAAAACGCCACACGTGTCTTAAAAAAATGCATCCTTATGGTCATTCAAACACCCCTGAAACACTTTAATGATTCTACCAAACCAACAGGTGGCAGTCGATTCATGGCGTTTTTAAAACTATTATGCAGCACTGCATGAGCACAAACATAGCCACCTCTGTTCAGTCAGCAAATAGAAAGCATGCTCATGTAATACTGTACATGCTGTAAGCCAAAATATCCATTTTGTCTGTGCACATGGACTTCAGGTGTGGAGTGTTTCAAATAAAATTTGGGTCGCTGTTTTCAAAAATCCATGGTTAAATAAAAAGGGTGCTGCGGTTATTCAATGATAGATAGCGTAACAGTGCAGAAAAATACCCATTTTCAAAAAATCCGGAAACATGTGCCTGGCCCAGCGTCAGAGACCACGTGGAATTACTGCGGGACCCAATCCTCAAGGGGAAGAGGATGAAAAGTTCAGCAGCACCTGCAACTTCTGCTGTTCTTTTCCCATTCCTTCTCTTCTTGTGGAGCCTGGTCTTGTTCCCACAGTGTAGCCTGTCTCTGCCGCTTCAGAGGCTCTACTGGGTGGGGACATCTCTAAAAAAGAAGACTTTGGCGGGTTCAATCCTCACTTGTGTCAACAAGCGCTTATTTGTGGGTCGGTGCCAGTGTGGTAAAGCTGCCTGCAGCTTCCCCTTGGTACCGTCCTGATCTCGAGATACCAGTGGTCCTCCGTGCATTCAGGTCCATCAGGGATCTTCCAGTTCTGAGGGCATCCACCGGATCATCAAGTTCTTCCTGGGAGACTTGTGGGAACCACTGAAATCGGTGGCTCTCCCCTGGTCTCCTTTGGGCTCCCTCCCATCCTTGAAACCACATCTCACTTTGGTTACGATAGTCGCAAATTTGCGCTTTTGTGGAAAGGGGGAGTAGTGTCACAACCCCATTCCCCACCAAGTCACATATTCTGCAGTCCTCCATATGTTTCCTATTATGTCTATTCTTTTAACCTGTGCACGCCCTTAGCTCCCCGCTTACCTTTTGTATATATTCTCCTTAGTTCCCAATTTGCTTTTTTTGTTGTGCTTGCTCTCAGTTACTTCGTTCAACAATCAATGTGAACGAGATGAAGAGCTGAAAATTAAGGTACTTGTATGTTTACCGGCTGGGTTTTTGTGGGCGGGAACATGACAAAACATCAAAACTGCAGGCGCGACCAGGAGAAAATTATAGATATGTTTTTGCACAGGTCTCTGCTCTGCATCCACATTAATCTCCAACCCAGCAAAAAGTTAAGTTGTGTAGGTGTGTCTTATTGTTTTATGTATTCATTTTCTGGTTTGTACATAAAATAAGTAGAGCGTAGAAGGGGATTGGAGGTCGCAAAGATAAACAAGAACCAGGAATCCAAGCCTTATTCCCTTTCCTTTAGACCCATTTTCTCTACAGTGGAGAAGATACATACATGTGTGTCCTTTTGTGCTTAATGTGCCTTGATTATGACATATATTTTTTGGTTTTTTAAGCAAGAAAACCACTACATTGTATTTTTTTGTTTTAGTTTCTGTTATAATCTCTTATGTTAACGGGTTGATTTTGACCTGTGTTTTAAATCCGCTATAAACTACAATATAAACTGTCAGCGACCATCAAAATTGTTTCTTATCTTTTGGTTTCCTTGTTAGGCTACCTTACAATGAACAGGGTGGTTAAAATATTTTTGTGTGGGCTTTTGGGCACTTTCGGGGCACAGTCACTTCACATGTCTGGACATGGCTTTTATAGAGAATCCCATGATTAGGAGAGGAGCTGAGAGTGCACTTATGGATTCAGTTTTGGGTCTAATATTTGCTTGATAATGTTATTATTACAACAGAGTTGAAACTAACTATAGCAACACAAAGGTCAGAGTATTTTATAATTCAGTTGTTGACATAGAGGTTCCTTGATTCAATAAACAAATGTGTGTTTCTTTTATGCATTTAAATCAGTGTCAACCCTAACATAAAAGGAAGGGTAAAATTAACTTGTGCATCAGAATTTCTGAATGCTTCTCATGTTAGATGCCGTTTGTTGCAGTCTGGCTCACACTCTTCGGTTGTGGATGATCACTGACAGCCATATTTAGTCTCTGAGCCACTGAAAACATGCTTGCGCTCACTCTTGCTCTCTCTTTCTCTGAAATCTGCCAGAAACAGCACATTTCCTGGCAGTCTCCAAATCCGTCCAAATCAGTCCAAACAAACACGTCCTGTAGCGTTGGCCAGACTTCAACAGGCAACTCTCACCTGCACAATGTACCGGCAGCCTGACTGAGCAATGACATGCTAGATGGGCTTCCAGGGATATAGTCAACGTCCATAACTGCGATGGTAGCCTGAGCCAAGCCAAGAGCAACTCCTGTGGTGAGGAATTACAGTGCTATGGCACAATGAGCTAACAGTTCAAACTCACTGCTGGCCGAGGAGTCATACAGCGATACCTCAAATAGCTGGATAGTGTCACTTGTTGAAAAGACTTATGAGGGCAAATATTGATGGAACGAAACAAGGGGTGGTTGGTAAAACGAAACTTTGTGCGGCACAAAACATTTTTCCATCTATAATGTGGGACTTTCAGAGTGAAGCTAAGGCTGGTTTGAAGAAATCTGCTGTGTTAAAACCCAGTGTGTCTCACATAACTGGCAGAGTGAAGCCAAACCACAGCGAGCTAAAAAATTAGGCGGGACAGCTACACAGAACAGAGTGTAATAACCCCTCATCATTTACGCTGCCAACGATCAAATTATTAGTTGTTCTCAAACTTTTGTTTATAATTATAAAATAGGTTGTACATAAAAGGCTGCTTGTGAAAGGGGTGTGTTTGAGTCAGACACGGGGCGGAGCTCTGAAACCACGACAGTTCCATCCTTATCAGGCAGTCACGTGTACACTTGTGCGCTGCTTAATGGCAGCCACCAGGAGAGATCTGCGGTGGCCACATATTTGCCCAATGGCAGTAGGCGGTGTCACGTTGTCCATATTTGTTACAGTCTATGGTTAAAACGAAGTATAATAAACTGTATCTGTTTTAGAGAATAGTTTAGACCATTATATATTTAAAACTGTCTTTCGTTACAATCTGCAGGACAGTGCCTCTGCCAGGCAGAACTTTGAAAATGAGCACACACACATACAAATGAGCACACATACTCAACACCTCACAATGTCTTCTCTCTCCTTTGCATACATTTATATATGTTCATGAGAACATTTTATGAAAAACAGTCAGCGAGTAACTTGAAGAGTCAAGCAGTTGCAATCTTGCAGTAGTGAGATTTTAAGGTGGAAAGACAAAGGCTATGTACTGGATGCATGCTGTTTGGAGTGACATGAGTCGCACGCACACCACGAATAGCATCAATTTCTCACTCTCTACAACAGTCTCCTCTCCTCACCTCAGTCCCAAGGAGTCTTAAACTGATGTTATCCAGAAGTATCATTTGAAGATGGATATCTGACTCATACACCAAAAGACATATTTGGGGAAGCTGAGACCGAATGCATTTGCCAGACGTTGTTTAATGCTTTAAAGAACTAACTCTAGGACACAAGAAGATGAAAGTCCTCACTGTGAAGGGGTTTAATGTAACATTACAAACACAGGAAATTTTAAAAACACAAATATTTCCAAGTCTAAATAATATCTAAATAACAACATCAAATAATTAAATAATTGATAAAAATTAAAAGGGTCTGATCATAGAGAGGCGAAGTCTTAAGGCCTTTACACACCTATGCATCTGCAGCTGAACTGCAGCGGCTGCATCGTCAGCTCTCTGTATCAATTCGTTTTAAAATTGAGTGCACAGACCCGTTCCTGAACACTAGATGACTATTCAGAGAACTGCAATTCAATCCATCCGACATGATGGCGCAAAAGCAGTTAACAGTGCATGAGGCGCATTTATTGAGAAGAAGCAGAATATATATACTGAGAAGGACTGGCGACCTGTCCAAGGTGTACCCATGCCTCTCCCCCAATGTGCACTGACTGACCACTGTGACCCTAAAAAGGGAATAAGCAGGTTAGAATATGAATGAGAATAATATATATTCTGTAGAAATAAATCAAAACAATTGATTTTCTAACCACTTCTCTTTAAAGACATACAAAGAGTTTTTTGAGTTCTTTAGAGACCCCAGAGTTTTTGCCCAAAATCACAGGCAAATTTAAGCTTGCACACGGGTGTAACAGTCACACATTGTAAAGTGCCAGTCACCGGTTATCTGTCTGAGAGTCTTGTAGAGTGTGTTCTATCTGAAATAATGTCTCTGATTTTCTGCAGTCAATGACAGTCACATCCAGAGGGCAATGAGAAGTTGCGGAGGAGATACAAAGACATAGATTTACGTATTGATAAACTGCGTTTTTTGTGGTTGGTATGTAAGGTCACATTAGGGCTTGTGCAATTAATATTAAAGCATACAGCAGATGCATAGGTGTGTTTGCCTTTACCGTAGACCATATAAAGTATTTGTGAACAGTGCAGTACTTATACTGTCAGGATTCAGGTTCATTAGTGCTGATCTGGTTGTGATGAGTTGTATGCTGGATGCAAGTGATCTTGGGTGCTAAAGCACTGCAGTAGCTCTTCTCTGTACACTTCTCCAGATTTACTGACCCTCCTTGCTCTTTGTTTCCCCCTAGTTTCAAGTAAAACCGTGTGTTTAATCCATGAAAGGTAATGTAATATATTGAAACCTTTGGCCTTTCAAAGGTTTGTTCGGTGTGCAAGAAACCTTTATGTTCTTTTGAATCATTCTTCATATAACTTGTATGTCATCACTGCGCTCTCTAGTTTCGTAGCAGCTTAAATAGAGTTTCACTTGAGCAAGTTAAAATCTTTTAATACTTAAATCCAGTCTGATCTAGGTACGCCAAGACTGACACTACTCAGAGGAAGCCACGGTTTGTTATTGCAAGGCCTAACTGTTCATGTCAAATCTGGAGTGCATTCACTTCAAGCCAGGAGCCAGAGTGTAGAAATTACCTCTGGCAGGCTTCTGAAACAGATGCGTCTGAAAGAGAGAACCAGACCAAACACTGAGAGCCTTTAGCAGCACCGAGGACTTACACGAACAGTTGACCAATTAGGGCTACATTCTGCAGGTACCTCACTGTGTGTCATACCTTAGCGTAATGACGGTTGTCTCTATTAGCATGACAGCATGTCAAACAACCTCTTCCTGTGAAAGGAGGCTTATCTTAATTGGCTCCGTCTCTGTGGATTGTCTGTGTGGTGCGGTACAGTGGCCGGGTGCTCTGGTTCATGTCTGCCTTGGCTACCACACACCAATATTTCATGTCAGACACCCAAAACGAGCAAGGCATATTTCATCACATGTTATAAGGGGGAAATTAGCACGGAGGCCCATTTATTTTGCCATTATGTGGATACTACATCAATCATTTGGGTTTAGCAAGAAATTCCAAACTCTCAAGGCTACTGGGGCTCTTTTACGACCAGTTATTTTTCCTTTTCTTTTCTCCAATTGAAAGATTAATAAAAGTTTGTGTCGTTGCTAACCAATATGGCGTTAGGTGTGATGTTCTGTTATGCTAAAAGAAGTTCGTTATAAAAAGTTGTAATGTGGCCAAGCTCCAACTCCATATTCCTTCTCCCCAAACAGTTCAGCGTCACATCAAGCTCCAGTTTATATAATTCCGATCCACAGCAAAGTAAATATTATCTTTGTTATCTCTTGGTTGTGAACGGTTAACCCTATTAAAATCATTGTACCGTGTTACGGCATATTGTTTGATTATTACTCCTGGTTGAGTATTTCCTTGCTTTATCTCACCAAAAAAGCTGAATTGGTTTTAGTTAGCTTGTTCCCTTTCGGTTGGGGGTACGCCCTGGACAAGGCACCAGTCTATCACAGGGCACATACCCATTCACTCCGAAGGAGAATTGAAAGCTTCTATACACTCTATACCGTGGGGGCTCACATATCTGAACGAACAAGAGTTAGCGCTGAACAAGAGTTTAAAATTGCCATATTAGATCAGTTTTTACAAAGAGAATGACCAATGAAAGCTGGCTCTTTTGATGATGTGAGTAGAATCTAAAATAGCCATTCGGTGACATTTTCATAGCTACTTCGTACAGGAAACAGGAAAGAAATAGCACACCACAAATCTTTTCTTTAAGCATGAAAAATATTGGATCTGTTTGATTATTTCAAACATACCCAGATTCAGTGAACTATGTTGTGTAATGTTTAAACTGCTATGGCCAGACCAACCTTTATGGTGAGTTCATTCCTCTGCCTTTCTTTCCTACTCAAATCAACCAACCCTTATCAAGTAGAGGACAATTCAAAGTACTTTAAATTCAGGACTTTTAAGTGCTTCTGCTTCCTAGTGAAGCATTCACACAGCCTGTGCCGGAGACGTTGATGGTGATCCAGACAGAACCACTTCTGTGTATAAGACCTGGATGAGTCTTGTTAGTCAGCAGTGCCACGGCTTGTTCCAGAACGAGCAAGAGATGTTAGCTAGTAGCTAGTTCCAGTGTTGCCTTCTCATCTTTGGCTCTCATTCAGGTTGTTCTTTAGCTCTTTGTTCAGAGTTTTGTTGTGCTCTTGTCCTCTTCGTGCTCCGTGTGTTATGTTGGCACTGTGATCAACATAAAATGTCTCATATTAATATGACTTGGAATTGCATCACAAACACTTTCTGCTATCACCAGCTTGACTCATCACCTGCTAATTTCCCTCACACACTCCCTCTTCCATTCTCTGTCAATACCAGAGTCTCTTTAGCAGTCCTTGGCTCCCGTGGGTTTGGGGCAAACATGGCAGAGAGGCGAAGCTAAGCTCTTAATGAAGCTTTCCCGCTATCTGCTCTGACCTCGATGAGATGGAGCTACTGAATACTTTTCTAATACACTGTTCGTGTTTTCTCACTCCATCTCTCTTATTAATCTGTTCTTTCCTCTGGCCATTTTTCAAATCACTCCTTTTGTTTACTCATGAATATTTTCGCAGCTCGTTCCTGGGTGGCTGCAGGCCTGTTTGGCCGCTGGCCGTGCTCTGCGGTTTGAGGTAGAAGAAATACTTCTCTCTCTATCCCTGGGTAATTTGCAGCAAGAAGGCTCTGTATTTCATCATAGGATAATCTAACCTTTGAGGTGTTCACTAGTCTGCTTGCGAGCCTAAAATAGGTCACTTAAGCGGACTTAGTGTGGCAGAGCGGGCAGATCCAGCAGTCTGATGCCCAGGGGATGGAAATCCACAGTAATTGGTAGTTATGACTGCAGGGTTCCATAAATGGGGAACAAAGCTGGCCCACCTATTGTCACATTTAGGACAAGCCATTGCTGTTGGTATGAGAGACCAATTCATCAGATCAGTGAAATTCTAATTACAGTCCGTATGAAAAAGACAACTTTCATTTGGGAAATGTATTAAACATGTAAATAAACACAAAGTAAATGAAATCCATATGAAAATCCTAAAACGTGAGCCTGATTGTTACCAAATGCACAGCAAAGCAAAAAAAATTATTCATTTAAATAATTAATATGTCGATTTCAATATTCAATTCATTTAAGTCAGATAAATATCCAGATTAGAACTCTTTATTCTCAGTTTAGGTTTTAACTTTTAACAATGCATTTGGCAAAGCATCTTTCCATTCTGAGCTCAGGGAAACCAGACTATTTTACATGGCAACATTAGCATAGTGCGGGAAAATCATAGAGATAATAGCGTTGATTTATGTCATAGTGACAGACAGTGGGAAGATTATATGATGTCACTGAATCTTTGTATAGCAACCACAGTAAGCAGTTCTTCAGCTCAGGAAAACTGGAGAGACACAGGGGTTGCTAGTAAGAAGAACATTATATGATGGGCTTACTTTCTTCATGGGGGAGACATGGGGGTCGGTTTATGTAACTCATTGTGACAAGACAACCATTTTATTATGTCACTGACTCCTCCAAATTACCAATTCAGAAAATATCATCTTAAGAAATCATAGTGACATGGGGGTTGATTTATATCACTCATTGTAACATAAGCATGTTGTCACTGTCTCCTCCATAGCAACCAGAAGTGTTACCTTGGCAACCATTTTGCTTAAAAAAATATTTCTAACCAGGACTTCCACAAGAGATGATATTCTAAAATATCTCGTCATGTTTTTGTGTATTTTTGTTATTAGTTTTGGGTTCAATGTTTATCTACAACATAAAATATACTTTAAGTTCTGGCCCCCTGGGAAATTGAGTTCAACACCAACAATTGCCCCTGGACATGATACCGAAAAAATAAATAAATAAATATCAGTGGATCCACCAGCTACATGAGAAAATCATCTCTCCGATGAAGCTTGCACAAACTTTTGCTTTCTGTGACCTAAAACTGCAGCTGTTTCTTGACAAATGGCCAAGCCATGCAGGAGCATCCGTGTTCTTCAGAATCATCATTCTATATAAAGCACCTGACATTTCTGTCACTCCTTCTTGGTGTCTGTCTGTCTGCAAGAGTCGTTCTGCTTTACTAGGGGGCTCTGGTGACAGAAAGGGAGGGATAAAGGCATGATGAAAAGGCCTAAATGACAGAAGCCTGACAATCAGATTGGCTGGTAAATGACTGCGGAGCGGCTCGCCTGCAGAGAGTGGCTCAGGGAAGTTCCCAGAAGGCCTGATTAATTTCAGTCGCAGTGGCTGCCGGGGGAGCAGCAGGGTTAGCGTAGTGCCTACAGGAGCCTATTACAACTCCACATCTAATCAGAGCTAGAGCGACCCACTCCTCGACACAAACTTTCCAGGGCTCGCTCCCATTCCTTCCACACTGGGACTTTAAATACGGGGAAGGTGAGCTCGGGCCAGGAGTTTCGGGAGGGGTAAAAGGATTTGCTTTTCAGAAAAAGCTGGTTAGGAGCTTGCTAAGAAATCCTCTTCCCTGGATTTCGCTGGGAGAAGATTCCAGGCAGCTTTGATGGTGACAGTCCTTCCTGCGCCGGCGCTGAGCGCATGACCAGATATGAATGTGCCGTTGTGTTTAATCCCAGTGGTTTCACTCAGAGCTTTCTGAAAGTATGTCACAGACACATGCGCGTGGCTTGCAGACAGCAGTTTTACGCCAAGTGGGCTACAGAAAAATAAATGAACTAAAATGACACAGAATCCATTTCTAAATTATAAGAGTCTATTTCTTCTGCTTCTGTATGGTATTAGATCAAATTTCGCCTTTGATGATACAGATAAATATAAGCATATGACATCTTTCATGGCATAAACCCAAGTGACTGTTTCACATTGGTTTGATGAGGAGCACTTCCTTATGTGGACCTAAATAAAAAAAAATCATTATCTCAAGTAATTGATGCACTCATAGGCTGACTGAAAATAGCATTAACAAAACGGTTAATATATTTAAATGCATCATCTCTCCTAGACATTATCCAGTCCAGGAATATGTTTCTAGACCGTCACAATGCTGGGGTTTTGGGGATACTTCCCCTGCCTTCATTGAGCTATCAGTCAAGATTGTATTTTTTGGGAGCTCCTTATCATTATGAAACTATGTTATTATACGACTTAAACAGGATAACGGGGAAACATTCTGCTACTGTCTCAAATGTTCTCTATGTAAAAATTAGTACATGATTATAGTCAACATTTAGCTACTTTCATAAGCTTTTGTTTTTAGAGATGGCTCATGAAGTGAGAGCAAACGTATTTGACATATCTGTCACAATACCTGACAAAATTCAATGTAAAGCATTTTTATTAGAACAAAGTAAAAGCTTTGGAGAAAAACAGTGATGATTTGCTTTGTTACTAGACAGGGAAAGGGTCAGGTGATCAGGTGTGTTTCAGGAAGGTCGACTTTAAACTCAACACTTCTGCCGCTTTCCGTGCCCACCTTATATGCTATTTCTAGCCCCGCCTCCTATGTGACTATGGCTTGGATATTTCTTCAAGCCTTCACTTTCGTACGAAATCATCTCAGTTTCACCCAAGGCTAGGGCCTTTTTGAGCATTGAACAAATTGAACAAAAAATGCAATTCAGAGTAGTAAATGTTGTATTTGTTTTTTACTGCAAAAATGACAATAAACAGTTTTTAAAACAGACGTACTGAGACAAAATAAGAATTAATAAACGCAAAGACAAGGTCAAAACAATCTGGAAAAAAATTGAAGTGAACCTAAACCTTATACACTGTTCGGAGCACTTTTAGTGCCATTGAGCTTTTTTTGTGCCACAATTAAAAAAAAAAAAACAAGCCATATTACAGGTCTTTTACTTCCAAGAGTTATCTCTTCTTTGCACCACTAGATGGCACTGATTTAGGGTATGTAAAGAAAAAGCCTTTTTGATTGTGCATTTTATCTCATTTTAATTTGTATCCTTGTAAATTTTATCTTTGTAAATTATGTGTCATAACTCTTGTAATGTTCCTTTAATGTGCATATAGTTTCTATAGCATTGTATCTATGTATTTTTTCTAGAACACTTGTAAAAAAGGCTTTGAAATAATAGAGTAGAATACGTACTGCATTGTGAATCTTTCCCGAGTATGTTTCAAATGATTGAACAGCATTTAGGTTTCAACAAGAATAGCTATGAAATGTTGTGCAAGAATGTTCTCGTGTGGCACATTTAATCACTGTATCTGCTACTGCAAGACTTCAATCTCTGAGTTTTTACATCCCTCCATGCTCTTTTATTCACAATCCCACCATTAGCTCTCTCTCTCTCTCTCTTCCTCTCTCTCTCTTCCTCTCTCTCTCTCCTTCACTGACAAAGGTTATGAATAATACATATTAAGCGCTGTACTAAAGCCTTTAACCGAACTGTTAAAATATTGATATTGTCCAATCATAATAAAGTCGAATTACTGAAAGTGATCCATCATCCTTTTAATACTTAGCTTCAGCTGCCTTAAGTTGCTCAATTTCTCCCTACGATGAAGCTCTGTCTCATCTCCATTATAATGAAGATTGCTGGTTTACTTTCAGACTGTTGTCGTGCAAATTAAGACTCAAGCCCACAGAAGTGTAAACTATATTTAGATGCATACTGCGAGGACAGTGTTTCGTGAAAACATGTTTTAACGGCGTCTTCATGTGGTCTTTAATGTCCTTGTGGGCGACTACATACTTAACTAAGCCAGACATTTCCACATCTAATGAGTTTTTAAATATTAAAACTGGTCCACAATTGTGAGCTCTTAATTTACTGAGCAATTAAGTCCAGACCCTCATTAATCAAGGGCTGTTCATTTGCACCAAACCTCGTCACTTTTTATTAATTGATGCCATAGAAAAGACTGAAGTAAAATTAATGTGCACACACCCGAGGTCACACCGGTGGTTTCTGGTAAGTATTGCTGAACTAGACATGAGATAAATAGCAGCGTCACTTTGCCGTTTACACCTGAGATACGAGGAGGCATTAAGCGTTACTCTGGGGATCATCCTGAGCCGGGGAAGCGGCTGGAAAAGACTAGCTGGCGTGTTCTGCCACCATCTGTTTTGCTGGAAAATTATCTTAATGCTGCTAAGAGGCAAAACAATTATAGCCTTAACCTTTGAGCCCACACCGCTCTTGTTTCATCGCTGGCTTTCTGGAACAGAGACTCACTTGCTGTTGAACGCCAGAAGATCTGCCAGACTGTAAATGAAAACACGGGGGTTATTGGGGTTTTTAGTTTCAGGATTTAGACCGCAAACATGAAATGCTTTTTATATGAATTACATGCATTATTTTGGTGTAAAATTATTATTTTATTTATTATTATGTTTCAACCAGCAGAAAATAAGTAAATAGTATTATACATCTCAAGTACATGGTTTTTATGATATGACCAATTATCTTCTTGACAGCACCCAGAGAATCTCTCAGTTTTCAGATGAGTCGAATTCAGGAAAAAGATGTTTTGCAGTGGTGGACAGTAACGAAAAACAAGTAACATTTTAGGGTATCTGTACTTTACTTGAGTATCACTGTTTTGTTAGACTTAACTACATTTCGAAGTGGAAAACCTTACTTTTTACTCCTCTACTTTCCTAAAACCTGTCATTTTTTTTTCACCTTTCGTGAGCCAATCAGAACACGTTGTGTTCCGTGAAGTTTGTGCGCTTTAAATTTTCTAATACAGAATTTCTTAACCTTTTTGACACTGGGGCCCAATTTTCCCCGTACAACGTGATCCAAGGCCCATTTAAATAACTTGTTAATGTAAATCGATCCACATCTTGTTTGATTTGTGTTTAATAATTATATCAAGTCTTTTCATGGTTTATTTAAGTACAATCTTGTGTCTTCGTGTCTAAAGTAGAATCTTTATCTTCGTATAAATTTAGCCTTTGAAGAGGGACTGGCATGTCTTCTGCGACTGCTTTCTTCACACTTGGAATCAGGATCTCCCGTTTATTCTATAAAAAGTAGCATCAGAGAACATTTACCAAACTAGAATGTCAACGGCACTCTCTGCTGCGAGTCAGAAGACAGAAAATAAAAATCAATAATACTAATTAAAATTTATTATTAATTAAAACATTTTATTATTATTATTATTATTATTATTATTATTATTTTTAATGTCCTCTGATGGATTTGAGTGTGGTTTAAAAGGTAAAAAAAATAAACATGAAATGAGGCAAACATTCTATTGGCACATGCCAAAATGCTCGACTGATGCCTCACTGCCACCAAGTGCTAGAAAGCGCCATTCAGGTCAGAGGCCCTCGCTGCCCACAGGTTCAGAACACATTTTTTTTTCGCGGCCCACTAGTTTGCGCTCGCGGACCGAGATTGGGCCGCAGCCCCATGGTTAAGAACCACTGGTCTAATATGGCTGCTGCATGCCTGCTTGCTTCTTTTTGCTGTCACGTTTATAGCGCAATAATGTACGAATTTGAGCGCCCATGGCCATATGTAAGCGAATGTTTTAAAGTAGTGGAAAGGAAGAACAAGTTTTTCATTTCTACATACTGCGTAAGTCTTCAGGGAAATCTGGTGGTGTGTTAGTTTCTGTTTTTGTGTGATTTATGCAAACACTGTTTATAGAGTGGAGATACAGCTGTGTTGTAAAGAGTCATGTTTAGTAGCTTGGAAAAAAGACATCCTTTGTAAACTTTTTGCTAATTATTGCACAGCTCAGCAGTGATGTAGTAAAGGAGCAAGGTGCCGTGTGATAAAGGAATAAGATTTCTACATAATTTAAATAATAAATTGTTAAAGAAATACATGGCTAATGTGGTCCCTTCCACTCTATTTATTTCTCATCACATGGTTTCCATTCAGTAGGATGTGCTCTTGATCATTTCAAAAGAGATCAGATATCACAAATAGAAAACACTGAATTATATAAACATCAAGTACTTTTATACTTTAACTCAGGTCGACATTTAAAGGGAGCACTTCCACATTTACTGGAGTAATATTTTACACCAGGTATCTCAACTTTTACTCAAGTACATGGTCCGTGTACTTCGTCCATCACTTTATGTTTTTGTGCTCTCTAAATCTACTTTAAATCCATTCTGACATCCTACAAATGTACATTTCTGATCAAAAAAGCTCACAGACCTGACTTCGCCAATGTCACATATCACATGACCTGATATCAGGAGTCAAAGTTCCTCCCAGCTGAACTTGCTGTCGGAGGGAAATCAGGAATTGCACCACGTAAGCAAGAGCTTCCTCTTTCGCATTACCGTATACGATTTTCTTGTCTACGATGAGTGTGGCCTCAGTTTTCTTGCAAATGTACGTTAATGATTACTGCCGTTGATATAATCTCTCAAAAGACATAAACGCTTCCTAGTGGGTTTATGTGTCAGTGATTATACTTTTTTTTAAAGATTATTTTTACAGCAATAGCCTTTATTGATTTTTAATCAATAGAAGGTACAAGATGTATAGAATGACAGGAAGCAAGTTTGAGAGAGAATGTGGTGGAATGGGAAAGACAATGGGCTCTGGACTAGAACCCGCATCGCACAACCACACATGTGTCCATGGCACCCACCCCTTTACCACTGCGGGGGTTATGTCTGTGATTACTCTGGAGAAAAATACAAAATTAACATGTGTTGTCCTGCTTGACTCCTGTAATGGGTGCTTCTACTCAAGAAAGAAGAGATTGAGCTTTAAGTGTTAGAATCTGCAACTCTTCTCAAGACTCTAATAACAATCACCGGTAATCACTCACCTCAGCTCCCTATAAAAACTACAACTCCAATGTTTCCCACTTCCTGCTTTCCCTCTTGAAGCCTAATAGGAAGTGACTGAACTGCAGTTCCTCAACTGACCACTAGAGACTGGCTCCAGAAGTGAGCAAGTTCTCATTCACTCCCATGTTAAATTGCCAACTTTAGAGCAAAAAAAGTTTTGTTGATTTAAATCTCTAGATTTGACCTCCAGGAACACACTGAGGGGGTGAATTTTTTTTTTTTATTTGTTGGTTTAAGATTAATCAAGCCTTAATGTTGTGCATAATTTAAGGGCGTGGTTTCTTAATGGGCAGATGATTGACAGTTGTTACAGCCAGTCACGGCATGCGTCATCCTCTGGTGAACTCGGCTACTCCTTGTGTTTTTGTTTTTAGATTTTACTGTCGGTTCTTTCTTTAGTGTGTGTGGTTTCTATGTCTAAGTCTCTGGATCTTTTGCCCATTTTCGATTATTGTGAAGTGAAGCACTTCTCTGGGCTCAAACCTGGGACGTTACTACCTCTGGTTTCTGAAAGAAGTGACTGTGCACTACCATGTTTCCATATCGCTCCCATGCAACAAAACAACTGTGTTTACTACTGTGTACCGATAAACACTGTTCATACTCCTACAGATGCATTTCTCTTTCTTTTATTCTTTGTTTACATGCATTTAGCATTACATAAATCAATCCTCTGAATCTCCATCTTAGTGCTTGTCGGAGTCCCTTTATGAAAACACTCAAAGAACCTGGAGGGCAGCTCTCGGTCTGCTGAGAGGCACTAATAATAATGTATCAATCTGTGGAAGCAGGAGATGAAGCATCGTGCGGCAGTCCAGGAGCTTCCGTTCCTGTTCTGCTCTTGACCTCTGACACTGGGCGGTCTTGGAGGATTTGATGGTTCAGTGCCAGGCGCTGCTGTGCAGAAGTGTCCTGTGTGCTAATACGCTCCCATTCTTCATCCAGACAGTGAACAGAGCAAGCAAAGTGCTGGGGCAAAATATTCTGTCTCCCACGGCAGGTGGTAATAAATTGTGCTTTCATTGATGTAGAAGACACATTTTTTTCACTCTCACTCAAACGCTGACTGATTTTACAGCCCCGCGAGAAGAGATCCTAGTCTAGTTTGTTTGTGCTACTAGGCAGGTGCAGAGTGCTACACAGTGTTTCTGGAGTAAATACATGTGTGCCGATGTCCAGCAGGAATTGTTGGAGCAAAGGCCTGGGCTAAAGGAAATCAATGTGTGCTGTATTTAAAGGTATTTAATTCAAATGTAGGGTTTAATGTAATGAAAATATGGTCAGCTGGATATGAACATACCCCCCCCATTCTATAACAGAAGACATTAAATAGTTTCACCGAACATAATCCTTCCTCTGTGTTAATGAGTGGGCTGCTCCTTCCCCCTCATCAAGTCCAATATTATTGTTATTATTATGTTTGTTTATATCGTTGTATGCATAAGTGGCATCTGGTTCTGGCTGTGGTGGTTGCCACGGTGACATCCTCAGATGCGCACACCAGCCCAGTGGAACAGAGCCTGATGAATCCATGTTTCTCTTATGTTGTGTTTGTATTTGTCTGAAGACACACAGGTCCGCTTGGCACACAAGAGAGAGATGGTGAACAGGCGTCCTCTATTATATTTGTGTTTTATTTAATCTATCTTTTTTTTTTTGTTTTGTGGTGATACATCTTAGAAGGTTGACGGTTCGAGGCTCACTGGTGACCTTCCTGGAAGGAGTTTCCATGTTCTCCCCGTGCTTGCTAGGCACTTCAAACTATATTCACTAAATTATTTAATATGTCCGTGTGTCTCTGTTCAAATCAGATTGTCCACTCCCTATTCATAATCTATCATCTGTATACTAAGTGGCCTCATTGTTATCCAGCATAGATCATTAACTGTGTATATATATATATATATATATATATATATATATTGGTTGTTATATATATATATATATAGCATATATATATATATAAAGCATATATATATATATGGTATATATATATATATATATATATATATATATATATATATGTGTGTCTATGTACAAACTGCACAAACTGTACCATATGAATTTTAACAAGCTGATTTGGTATGTTCAGGTAGATAGTCTTCCGACTCCTTCACTCCCCCCTTCTTTTAACACCCTCCTGTCCTGATGTAATAAATACAAACTGGTACATGGTAAAAATGAATTAAATAAATAAATGACTACATACATTCACGACTTCCATATGGAGGAGGAAACACCACATGAGATGTTCACTCCCCTGGAGATAACAAAACTGTCCAGCTCAAAGAAGCACCTACCCACCTTTAAAGGACAGGAAAAGTAAAAAAAAAAGTTTTTTAGGAATACACGTATAACAAATGCTATTGTCTCACTGCTGTTGATACCTTGGCTTGTAAAATGGTCAAATCAATAAACCTCAGCTAAGGGACAGAGACAGACTACCACCAAAATACAAACACTTTAATAATGCGATTTGCACTTCTCTCAGAAGAACAAATCTTACGTCCTCTATCAGAAATTTTTTGCCTATAACCGGTTAAACCGGTCATAAGCCTCTCTTAATGGGAGTATCATTTAGTTTCCAGAGGAGAAATCCACAATGAATCCAAGAACACCATCCCCATCTTTAAACGCTGTGGTCAAATCATTGTGCTTTGATGGTGTTTGCTCCATACTGGACAGCTACACTACAAAAAACTAAATAGGGTTGGGTTCATGTTTTGTCCAATTTTGGCAGAGAACATGCCCAGGGAATTGAAAAAGGGTTGTGGATAGGTATAGACAATATAGAGCCAAGGTACCAAGAAGTGGGGTAAGAAGAAGCACATCAAGGTCCTGGAGCAGCCAGTCTCCAGACCATAATCCAAACGATCATCATTCATTCATTTTCTTTCCCACGTATTCCCTCCAAGGCACTTTGGGTGAGAGGCAGAGGTGCGCCCAGGCAACACACACATTCACACCTAAGGAGTTATCAAATTAATCTGACAACTGTTTTCGGGATTGTGGGGGAAACCAGAGTACCCGGAGGAAACATGCAAACTCCATCTAGGGAGGTCACCGGCGAGCCTCCAACCGACAGCCTTCTAACTGGGAGGCCACAGTGCACCCACCTCTGTGGACAAATCATCTATAACAAGAAGGGATGAGCGAGTACAGCATTATCTGTATCTGTTAACCATATGAGTTATCTGTATCTGTACTCGGAGGAAGCGGGGCCTAACCCGGAAGTGGGTGGGATTTAACCTGCAAGTGGGTCATGTTGTCTTGAAATGGGCGGGGCTTTAACCGGTATGTTATTTTAAGCATGCAATTGATATGGGTTGATCAGAAATTGTTCTATTTATTGCTGATTAGAAAACTATTTACTTGACAGCATCAGCTTTGAGCTTCAGATCAGTGGTTTTGATCATGATAACAAACTAACTATATACAGAACAAGTTTTGCAACAATGAATACAACACACGCGGTTGCAATTATGAAGTAAAATGTAATGATCAAGAGTTTTTATTTCAACATAACTTTTTATTTTTAACCTTGAACAGTGTTATTTTTATTTATTTATTTTATTTCCACACCAGGTACGTGTGAGTGTGTGAGGGACTGAGTGAGTAAGAGAGAGACAGAAAGAGAGAGAGGGGGGCGGGTGGGACTGTGTTCTACGGATCAAATAGTCCGACACTGTTTTTCAGATCTGCATTGACTTTAATGAAGTACAGTTGATCCACATGGTTAGGGTCTAAGTTTGCACGCTGTGGACTGATCACGTTTCCAGCTGTGCTAAAAACACGCTCAGACTGGACACTTGTAGATGGACAAATGAGATGCTGCAGTGCAAAGTGTGTGAGACAGGCAGAGACGCAAGTCGCTTTCACCAAACACCACGTCTGAACAAACCCCACCTTTACCAAAACTCTACTGGTTAAAAAGTAAATACTACAAACAAATCAAAGTAAAAAACAAACCTGAAGCTGAAGAAACCCTAAACCACATGTGTCAAACTCAAGGCCCGCATGTGGTCTGCCATGTAATCTAATGTGGCCTGCGAGAGCTTAAAAGTTTTGAGTATCTTTTGAATAAAAGAAATGAGAACGCGAAAAAAACTACATTTCCCACAATGCCTTATGCGGTAGTCGCATCTTCTACATCCATACTCACAAGTGAGACTGCAGAGCTGCCGTTTCTTACACATTGAACGTAAGACTCTCGTATTTGAGTGATCTCTCAAGCTACACCTCTGAAAAAACCCACAAACAAGAGTCACTGAGGGAGAGAACAGAGAGAGAGAGAGAGAGCACTGTTCTGTGTGTGAGCAGAGTGGGGTATGTGTGTAGGGGAGGGGCGCTGTGCCTAGCCTCCCCTACACACAGAACGCAGAAACAGTAAACTACTCAATGAGAATATTTATTCAATCCGAGCACTGATATTGACTCGTATTGCTCGTATGATACTCGTGCTCTACAAAAGTTCTTTATCTCTGCCGGATACTCATTTCAGCTAAGTATCCGGCTCAACTCTAATAACAAGCATCTCTCTGCCCACAAGTGGTATGCTGTTAAGTTTAGTAATAGGTTTTGGTTTCACTGATAAACGTCAAATATTCTAAGTATGAGAAAGTTGTTCCATATATTGAAAGTATATTAAATGACCATACAGATCATTCATTCTTTTTCCAACCTGCTTAATCCCTTTTGGGGTCATTGGGGTCTGCTAGTGCCTCTCTCTAGATCACATTGGGCGAAAGGCGGGGGTACAGGTCGCCAGTCCATCGCAGGGCAACATTCACTCCTAAGGGGAATTTAGATTATTCAATTAACCTAACTGCGTGTTTTTGGGATTGTGGGGGAAACCGGAGCACCCAGAGGAGACCCACGCAAGCACAGGGAGAACATGCAAACTCCGTTCAGAAACTGTGCCACCGTGCTGCCCTTGAATGATCACAAAAAAGTGAGTTCTTGACTTCATTGAGAAGGGTTGACCACACCTTTACATTCTGACATTTTTGATTTATTAATGACTGGTGTTTTTTGTCCTTCGCTGTCCTTTTTTACACTTTTACCTGCATCAGAATAACATTTACTTTTACTTAGTTGTGTGCAGCAGTAACAAAGACAAGATAATAAGGTTGATCTCAATTAAATGCTGCAATTTACACATGGCAACAGATCATCCTCTGGCAATCTGTTCACTGATGGCCTTTAGATTTTCCTGTTAGGTGCAATTTGTCCATGAAATGCACCTCTGTGTCATCAAACATGGCAAATACTGTTGCTTTAAAAATGGGGCCATTTATGATGAAAATGACATATTGTACCTTACAAGTAAGCTAGAACAATTTGCCACAATATCCTATGATTGTGAAAAAGAATTGAAGGGCACACGCACACATCTCTGAGAGTGTGTTTGCACACCGTGCCTGACCAGAGCCTGGTTTCTGCTTTGTAATTGTGCAATTAGTGCCACCGCTTGGTTTTCTTATATCACAAATGTCTGAGTGGAGGTATTACAGTACTGGAAGTTCCAGCCTAGTAGTCTTGGGTGAGAGCAGGGCATTAAGGCCAGCGGTTTGTAAAATGCGAGCCAATTTATCATGATCTGTTATCCTCTCACGCCCACTACTCTCAACCCTAGTGCCTCGTCTTTCCGTCTGACCTTGTGCCTTTTTTGTGGGAGTTCAATTTGCTCATTGTTACTCGCTTGCATAATTCCGGCAGTCACACACACACGCACACACTCACACTCACACTCACAAGCACACCAGCCGCTGATTACAGCATCCTACCCTGTCTCCCTCTCTACAACGGAACTCTGTTTATTTAGATGCCAAGGCTAAACAGGATCCGTTTGTAAGATGGCAGGCTGCATAGCTCCTGTAATTCTTCCTTACTAGTCGCTTGCTTTCTCCACGTACTCTAAGCTGTCACCAGCATCATGCCGGGGAAGAAATCCAGTCTCTCCCTGTCACCCACACATCACACAAACATCGCCACAGCTGCAGGTTGCCACGGCAAAGATTTACAATGCACGCCTATTCACTCAAGCGTCTCCTTTGGAACCCTCCCTTCGTCATCTCCCTCTGCTCCTCGCTCTCCACGCTCCTCTACTTTCCCTTTATGAAATCTGTCAGTCTCTCTTTCTCCTTCAGCTCATGCTGGCTTATCGCCCTCAGCAAGCCCCCGCGGCTCCTCGCACGGCAGCCAGCTGGCCCTCGAGTGGGGGCCCAGGGCTCTGGGTTTAGGCTGATACCATGCTCAAGCTTCGGATCCCACCTGACCCACTAGAAGATCAGTCTCTCGCTCACACGGGCCTTATCTGGCATCTCAAAGCCTGCTTAGAAACGCCTGTGCTCTCCTGTCTTTCCGCGCTCAGTCTCGGTGCCTTCTTTCAAAGAGAAAGCTGCCACGATGGTTTATCCTCCAGAGTTCTTTTCTGTCCTCGAGAGATCAGCTCTTCTGAAATCAAGGGACTCCTCATTTCTCACAATCCATGAGGTGGAATCACTGTTATTAACTGATTGTAATCAGACAGAGCCGAAACTGATCACTTGCTGCCCTCATATGTCTAAAAATAAATCAATGGATGTATTTGTTTACTCATCGTTGACAGACTCAGCAAGGTTAGGCAGCAAGCCTACACAGGTTATCATTTTTGCCAGCGTAAAACAGAAACACAATAACAATGATATCAGTAATGATAGTAATTATGAGAGAACACGGTCATCTTGACAGATTGTTTTCCATCACAAGTTTGTCAATGTCCTTGTGGATTCATGGCAGGAGGCACACTGTGTCTTTCTCTCTTGTCACAAATTGTTTTTGGCCAAATAAGTTTTTGCCCGTCAACAAATATGCAATCTGTGTTTCACTTATAGCTGTGTGATTTAGAACTAATATTGTATCTATCGGGGCACACACTGTAATATATTACGTAGGCCATTGTAATGTGTAGCTACAGCATGTACTTTTGTTCAATTTCATTTTTGATTGTATCATTTATAAACGTACCTTAAGAGAACACAGCACTTTTGTGGAAATGTGCTCATTCTCCAATTCCAACAAGTATTTTTGTCAGCAGCCCTCTAGATCAGGTGACTGCACGTACGCTATTGAATTGGAAGTATTTTGATTCAAAAAGATTAAAGTTACTGCGTATTTCACTAATATTATTAGAGACAAAACAAAGACAATCTTTTATTATAGTTTGGACTACACTTTTTTTTATTAGCAAAGTCTGAAAAAATACATAAAGGAAATTAAAACATAAAATAGACAGACTGTGAATGATTTAAACATTTGAAACTGATTATTCCTCTTTTCAACTTCTGCTGATTGGATTTCAACAAGGAGAGCGTTCCACAATTTTGGTGCTGCCATTGAAAAGGTCCCGTGCCCTTTAAATTTACATATAGATGTTGGCATCACTAACAGAGTGCAAAGTCCTAGCACAAATAGTTTTTAAATAGTTAAAATCTCATAGATGTCCTGGATTCGTGGCCTCACTACCTTTGGTCATTACCAGATGTTTGACTTGGGCAAACCGTAATAGAGGCTTTTACAAGACATATTTAGCAATTTTAAGAAAAGATATAAGACAATATCACAAGGGAGGGCACCTGAGCTAACGCATTACGCTGGAAGGGTAAGGTTGCTTTGCAGTTAGAACACCCAGATATATCTGTAATGTGTTATTCATGAAACTCTAAATATTTGGACTTCAAGCCCTCTTCTGTCTTCTCTGGAATATATTATATATAATCTCACCTTAAATACCTGCCTGCTCACATCACCCAAACTGGGAGGCCTCAAGTTTATTAAACAGATCTTACCATCCCTTATATTTTGAAAGTAAAGCTGAAGAGGAACTAAGAGTTTTCTTGGAGTGTACCAATATATTGAGGCACAACATATGGAAATACCAAATTGTCACAATACGTACCATGGAGCAACTGGGAGGTAATTGCTTCTTTAAGTGATTGGTATTCTAGTCAAACTCTTGTATGTATCATATCGGGCTTTCTATTGGGTATAATGAACGTGCACACAGACTTTTCAGGGTTAGTTCCTCAATGATCTTCAGGAGTCTTTGCAGTTGTTCCAAACCATAAGTTGGAGATTCAGAGGTAAACATTGAATGCTGAAGGTAGTCTTCAGAGATGAGTAAAATTGAGAACCGTAGAGGATCAAGGAGTCAAATGCAGAGGACGGCGACCTGCAGGTCGGACATGGGAGTGGGGAATCTGATGCAAGGGTTCTTGAGAAAAGGTGGATTTGAAGCCTTTCAGAGGCTGATAACAAGGTAAGTGCACACGAAACAACCCTTCTCTACTGTGCAGCATTACACATTGTCATAATAAGAATGAGGACTTAATAAGATGACGATGCTAATATTAGCCGTCGTATCAGGCTGCGTTTTCAGCATTGTTGAGGTTAGCTCCAGCAGTTGTCTTCCTCAGGCCAATGGCTCAGTGTTTCAGCTGATGACACTACTAAAACATTCTTTATTCAGCAAGGGGGAAGGTGGAGCGCACACTGGCAGCCGATCAGAGAAGAATACTAAACACCAGCTCTCAACCTCTCATTTTCTCTTCCTATTTCTTTCCCCATCATTTCACCTGCACCCCTCCTCCTCGGCCCACTACAAAACATTCAATTGTTTGCAGATTTTGTGAATCCATTAAAGAACGTAAAATCTGACCTTGCATTTCTTCACCATCTTCTCCTGTGTTTGCAGACAAAATAAAAGTCAAAACACCTAGTTTTCTTCCTGTTGTCCTCCAGTGCTAGTCGATGCTAGTGCACAATGCACTTACAGGGGTGACACAGCGACTAATTGAAATTTATTTGCAATTATGTTCCTACAATAAACAGAATCTTCCTTTTCTTTCATTAATATTCCACAGGCCCATGAGGGACAATCTCCTTGCTGCTTTTTTTTACAAGCCGTTTTAGTTAACCGTGGTGTAATAACGCAGAGAGTTAATGTAGCTTGAACAAGGACCCTAATTGTCCCTGTCTCTGTCATATTTGTCTACTCCAACAGGCCTAAATACCATGGTGATTAATTACCACTGGGCAGGTACTCACCGAGTTATGGTTCAAGAGGGACTGTGTGTTTGTTTGTTGGCATGTGTCTTGAGCATATTTCCTGAAAAATAAACACAGATGCACAAAAAAATCTGTGCAAATTTAACATTTTTAGAGCCTCACAGGTGGGCTGAAATGGGATTGATGATTATGTTATGACTGCATGTGAAGTTCACGAGTCTCGCCTTCATGAGTTCTCCAGACTAAAAGGATTCTCCCAACGTGCATCTCTCCACAGTGGTCGCTCCCTCCTACTCATCAGTGCATGCATTAGTTGCTATCAGGGCGACGGATGCATTTTTACGCACCTCTTGAATGGCTGCAGATCGCAATTTAGCCCTGACCTTTCCGCTGGGCCACCCAGGCTAATGATGGTGCTGGGAAGCAGGTGTGTTGCATTAGTCCGACTTCACTGGTTAGCAAATCATACACACTTTATCTACAATACTGCCACCTCCTGACTGACGACATTGAATCCTCACTTACAATGACATCGACATATTGATTTTGTGCGTTTTTTATGTTTTATGGTAGAATATGGAGGCAGTAGTGCATGAAAACCAGTTGTCTACACAGAGTTGCAAACATGGACTGAAATTCAGGAGTGTGAGGAGTATACTTTACTTACATCTTAATAAACCCAATTGAAGTACTTACATGTTTATGTTGTTGGTGGAATGTTGGGTTTGTTGGTTGAACAGTGTTTGCTTTTGGAATTGGAAATCTTTCCAAACTTTTATCTTAACTAAATGCATCACTTGAACTAAACAGTGATTCCTGAAGCAGTAACCTGTGAATGGCATAAAAACATTATAAGATTTGCAATATTTCCAATTAATAAACAGCTCACTTGTTTTTCTATAACTGATAAGGTCACATTTGAACATAGACAAATATTTTATGTATATATTACTCATGAAGTCAAAATTTTTGTTCGAAAATATTTTTTAGTGATTATAACTCCAAAAAAACAACAAAATTAAGCAATGTGAAATTGCTGTACTGAAGGTTGTATTTCCAGAACATAGAGCAGATAGAGTCATGCACATCTGAGCTGCTTGTAAATGTAAGGCAAGGTAAAGAAGGTTTACTGAATCAGATCAGGTGATCACCATCGCTAAGTGCGAAGCTTGAGGCCACCAATCACTGATGGAAGAGGATCTTGTCTTGGAGCAGGAGAAGCCACCGAAACAAGTGTACAGGCTAATGTGGAGTGATACGCCCAGGGGAAAAATACTAGGGAATGGGAGACCGAGGACTCTTGGTTTTTTCAGACCTCTCTGTGTGCTCTCTGTTGACTCCAATCCCTTTTTCCATCTGATCTCTCTGTGGCTCTTTCTTGTGAGCCACCAGAAATTAAATCACCCACTTTTCATGTTATGCAGGGTCCGTATGGACGGCTCTTCTTCTGGGTCAAGAAAATATTGATGCAGTGATGCCCCCTGCCTGAAGATGGCATTTATGGATTGCAGATGCACTCCACTCCACAAACGTTAAACAGGAAAGAAGACGACAACAGAGAAGAGTTTAAAAAATACATTGAAAAAATCCTGGAGTGGTTTCTACTGTTGGTGGCTGATCACAGGGAGCTGTTGGACAAGAGAAAGGAGAGGATTTCAAGTACTCCACGAGTGTCTCTTTTTCTCTCACGTCAGCTTTCTTTGGTCATTCTTCTTGTGCAAAATTCAACCAATATTGCAGTGCGAAACTTGTTGAGACCACTCAGACTGTGAGCTCCCACCAGTGGCCATGGTTTTCAATTGAGGCACGTTCTCGCCAAAAAAATTCAGATCGGTGTGTAGAGTCCTTGAATCTGAGAGCTCTTTCAGCCCAGTACGGCCCAGCCTGGACAGGAGGTCTCTCCATCTCCATCTGAATCAATTAAGACTTCAATTCCTCCTCAATCATGTGATGATTTGGCTCTGGTTATACAAGCCCTCCACTACTCTTCCTTCCCTTTGGTGACTACTTGGCCCTCTGTTGCTTTATGGTCCTGTTTCTGCCTTGGAGGCCAGAATCTTTGGATCCAGATATTCTGAGTCATCTCAGCTCCACAGTGTCCTTCAAGGTCATCAGTTTCTTCTTAATTAGGCCTCTTGAAAGAGCTCTGGTGTTTCAGTCCACCATGGTTTCCTGCTCCTCAGACCGCACATGAGGTACTCTGCTGGGAGCTCTTTCTCTACCTGCTGCTTCACACCCCTGATCCTAATGACTCTTGCATCCATTGTAGACTCTTGCATCTGAAACAACAGTACAGTGAGAAGGTTCTGGTTGTCCCTTTGCTTTCCTCTGTACGCATTGCCGTTTCTGCCAATAAACCCGTAGCGGCACATTCCACCCACTGTGTAAAAGAGGCAAACAAATGAAAAACATTTTCAGTTGCAAGTAATTATTGGCTTCGTTTCCAATCAGTTGATGTAATATTTTGATGTAGCTATGATGCTATTAAAAGTAGATGTTAGCTAATGACCAAAATATAGAGTATAAGAACAGTATGATTAAGAAGAAACACATTTCTGTGTGATTTAGATTTGAACGAGGTAAGAAACAGATGAGCAAGCTAGGACAGATCTTCTACACGGACTCCTCTGTTTCATATTTTCACATTATATTATGCAAAACATTCCCCCACACCACTTCATTTCCCCCTCTCTCACCCAGTGTCCTTTCCTCCTCTCTGAAATCCAATCTGAGCTGTGCTCCACGTTTGAATCAAAGAGGAAAATCAGCTTGATTTGGCCTCCTGCTGATCCAGAGGATGAGATGAGTGTGTGCGTGTGTGTGGGTGTGTGTGTGTGCGCGAGACAGGAGGGATGGGAGACTAGTGCTATTCTGATTTTATGAGTGAAAAAGTGTTTTTGCTTCACACTTCACAGTCAAATCAAAGGCAGTATTTGATGCTGTTGTCTACTTCCTGTAAAGCAGGATCATATTTACTGTCCTAATTGCTTGTTGATGTTTTAATGAAATAAGAGAAGCTCGTAAGCCGTCTGTCTGCATGGGCGCTCGTCTTCACAGCCTGACAGTAAGCTTGCAGGCTTTGGCCTTATTCTCTCTGTCTGATACCCAAATCCCATATTAGACAAATAAATAAGAAATACTGTAATTTCAAATGGCTTCTGCACAGTTAAACTGATTTAGCATTTTCCGAGCCCGCTTATTGCTATGCGTGCGGTCTCGCTGCATTACCCTCTATTGTCCGGCAGTCAGTGCAGAGGTGGAAGCCAGTGGCGCGTTTTTGGCAGGCTCTGGTAGAGCAGGGTGCCAAGAGCATAGGCCAGTGAAGCGTGGAGAGAACATCCAACACAGCCCTGGCACAACCCACACCTCTGTTCTTTGCCCAAGCTACACACACTCTGTGCTGGGATCTGGAATTTCAGATTGTGTGTGCAAACCCAAAGTCAGATTCATCATCCTAATGATGCGAGTAAGTATACTCCCACGACAGCCTTGTGTTTTGTTTTTTTTTTTGCTCTGCGTTGTGCTAGCTTGGGCTAACAGCTGGTTACAGCTGTACCAACTGGTGACTGCCAGCTGGAGACGCAACTGGCATATCTTATTTACTGGGTCAAAGATATGTTGCTATTTAAAACACGCGTGCATACTTTTTTATATTCTCAAAGGGCATTTTTAAAAACAACTACACTTGTTCTGTGAGAACCTAACGTTGATACATAAACATATGAAAGTTAATGAGTACAAAAAAAGTAAAAACAACACAAATTGTGATCCTCTCTCATTAAAGATCAGGGAACCTATGGTACGTACTTCATGGCAAACGGATGAGGAGACACGTGAGCAGTAGTTGTTATTGGCTGACTATGAAAGACTCCAGAATTGCTGGGGCAACAGGTTAAAATTGAAAACATCTCCGAGTTTTTCTAAGTGTTTGCTTGGATTGTTGTCGAGTTCAAGTGTCTGCTGACAGCTAATGACCCCCAGCTAATGCTTGGACATTTTCAAGGAGATTTTGCCACTTATATCAATCATTGTATAATAGAACATATAAAGTGAGATAAAATAAAGAACATTTTTTTTTTTAAATGGAGTGGATCTTTAAGAGAAATGTGGCTGGAAAGAGAAGACTTGTTGCGCATATAGCATCCATTCCTCAAGTTTTGGCAAAAACATGTCCCTCTAAGATAAGTGCTAATTCTGTAGAAAAGAATAACATTTTTATGAGTATAGAGAATTAAAATTACAATTACTTTTATAGGCTTATTTATCATTTCTATTAATTTAACACTTTTATGCTGGCCCATTGCCTACAAAATCAGTTGTCCTCAGATATGAGATAATAATTTCAACTTGATTAGAAAAATGTTAGAATTAATATTTAAGTTGAAAAATATCTTTGCCACATGAAAGAGTACATTGTAATATATATTAAAACTACCAACAGTGATTTTGGAAAAATATTTACTTTTACTTTGTGGTTGCTCAAATTTTGTTCCAAATATTTAAATCTGTCAGAAATGTATAAAAAGCATGAGCCTCTGTCAACTCTGCTCGTCTGTTTTTAATGTATGTAGTTAAATAGGAATTGTTGAACTGCAGCTATGGACTGGGTGATTCCCTTGAGATGCTGTTTGAAGCAGGAGTTTTGAATGTTACCTTCAATGTGGATAATTGCAAATTGAATCTAAAGTGTGCAATTAATACTTTCTCATACCACCCACTTCTGGGCAGGGGCAAGCAATCCAGTACAGAATTAGAAGGAGGCAGCAAAATATTCCTTGAAGGTGGTAAATGATTGTGTTAGTGGGGAATCATTAGACCAGACAGAGTTTGCTCAGTCTCTTGCTCAATCACCCAGTAAGAAAATCAAGAATGCCATTTTAGATCATTCCGTATGTAATTTGATGATGTTCACTTCTTGCACCAGGAAAGTGCTACACCCTTCGTCCTCATTGGCATAATGCTTGGGTAGAGACACATGGAACTGTTATAGCATGAGGTGGGTTGGTTCTCTGAGGAACTAAAATCCCTAGAGGTATTCAGAACTTTGGAAATGCTGGTGAGGAGGTTGCTGATGTTGGAGGCCATATATTGTATCGGTCTTATTTTAAGCCGCATTAATGTAAGGGCCCCTATGCATAATACAAGGTGGTATGAAAAATAAAGGAGAACTTAACCATTATGGGCATTTTTCCTATATTGGATTGAAACCTAAAGTTCAAGTGGACAATATAGTTATGATATTGTTTGTTAGATCTGTAATTCGTCAATGAGCTTTTCAGTGGTTTACACTGTTCACGCACAGAGAGTGCAGGAAGAATAAAGTCTTACCTCTACACAAGCTCTCAGTTTTCCAAACTCATCTTTCAGGCAGACTGGGTAAAAAAAGAAAACTAAAAGCGAATTGACTGGCTAGAAATTGGCCTTTTCTTTCAGAGAATCATAACCGCTTCACCTTGGCAAATCAGCACCTTGCAGCTTCCAGCTTATTTCCTTTACTGTCAAGTTCTGCATTTTACGCTGTCACATTCGAGTGCCACAGCTGTGATTATGAGCATCAGAACGGCTTGTTAATACATTTGTGCACTCGTGGACAGTGTGTGTTTATGTGTTCTGTGACTGACACCCAATCTGCATTCAACGGGATTGCTTTCCTATTCTGTGGTGTGGTTAAACAATCTGCTTTCACCTACAATAATCAGACATTTTTTATTGATCTGCCCGTGATTGCTGTGCTGTGTGGTCTGGAGATGACAGAAAGATCTTCTGTTTGTTTGATTCTCCTCTCCACTTTAATAACGAGTAGGGATGTATACAACAAGAAACAATATGGTCTATATGCTCTACTGGTGGCAGTCTCTCCATATAGCCAATACGACAGTAGCATTCAAGAATCCACCTGACATAATCTGCTGCCTGAAACGTTTTTTATTTTTTTTTTGTTTTTTTTTGACACTGACAGTTGGAAACTTTATCTTGCATACTTGAGTGTATAACTTGAAAGTGCTTCTGGTGTTGGTATGAAGGTATAGCGAAGCTGAGCCCAGGCTAACCTAAGATTAAAACAGGATGATAACAGAAAATAACGCAAGCTAGCAGGTGTCCTGTAGCAGTGTCTAAGCACTTCTGCTAACAGGCCTGGGATTAAGCTGTTATGAAGCAGACGGGACAAACGAGGTGAGTAATTCCAGTGAATGGTTTATTTACAACAGTAGAGCAGCAGATGAGGAATGACGTGCAGCAACAGGTGAGGATGGAAGTACGTGATACTGGGTGCTTCGGGAATGATGTGAGTGCTGAGATGTACTGGTTCCTTTAACAGGGTAGAAGAGAGATGAGTGATTATTCCAAGGAAGACAAACGGGGAGACCAGGCTGAAGACACACAAACCACAACGGAGCTCGAGGAGGACTGGACAGACTGGAACAGAGAAGTCAGGTAAGTTATCATTGGTATTTCGTTATAGTGAACACAAGAGAGTTACACTAGAGTCCGCTTCGTAGGAACGAGCCCGGACAATGAGAGGTGAGGGGGAGTGAGTATACATGGGGTGTGTCTTGATGGCTTCCATCCGTGCGTGATCAGTATTCAGGTGACGGTGATCTTTGAGTGATTGTTGTGGAAGAGCCTGGCTGATTCATGACATAAGCGTAACTCAAGGCCATGCCACCAAGGAGTTATTCTATGATCACAGCAAATGGATACCAGTCCTCTATGCAATTACGCGGAAGATCCATACCAGGTCTAAGGATGCTGTGCAATTACTGCTACATATGCATAACTTGGATCTTAGAACCACACTTCTGAAATCGGGACTGAGATTAAGCATACTATCCTTGAGGTCATGGCACCAAGGAGCTGGGGCTTGGATTCTCATTGGGTTCCATTGATCTAAATCTCTGAAACATAAAACGAGAACGAGAGTCAGAGTTCTGTATGGAGTTGGCCTATAGCCCTTTGAAGTGGTGGTGAATAAGAAGGAGGTCGCATTTCCAGAGCTATTTAGAAAATCTTTATGGAAATTTAGAGTTTGAATTTGGATAGCTTAGAACTTCCTGGGTCGATGGAATAACATTCTGTTGATGGAGCAATACCAGTGCATATGGTTAGAGCATCTTACAGATCTGGTTTTTGGTAGAAAAAAAGCTTTGCTGGTTAGAGTTGATCGGACTGAGGCGGGATTTATAAGGTTATCGTGCTAAATAAACAACCTAATGCACTGGACACACTAACAAGTCAACCACGTGAATTTCAACGCATCCACTTCAATCGGTTGTGAGGCCACCAACAAAACATGTAAAAATTAAACCAGTCACAATCTAACACATCTATATAGATTAAAAAAGGGTGATGTTTAATCTACTTTATAGCATTACTGACTTAAATGTAAATTTTCTCCAAATCGAGTCATCAAAAAGCTCACACATGTGTCCTCTCTAATCTGGTGGCCCAAGTCATCTCACGTGATGAGAAATTGCAGATTTCCTCCTAGCTGAACTTTCTGTTCATGCAGAATCCCAAATCACACCCTGTGGGTAGGTTGGACGCATTGCTGTTCAAGTCAATGGAATTTGTTTATAGTGTGGCCATCGTATAAGACATAACATGTAGATAATAAATAAATCATAAGTGATAAACATTTTTGTATTTAGCAAAGTTCAGTAGTAATAATGCTCTACATACATTCTTGTTGACTATAGTTTCTTGATAGGTTCTGATCCAAACCGTAAATGTAAAGGTATTCATAGTGTTGCCAACCTGAGATCTTGAGCTGGCAAAGCAACTTCAGAGTTCCTTGGAGGGGTTTTCCTCATATTAAACCTAGCATTCTCCTAGCGTGCTTTCCTTATCATAAACAGAATGTACTTGCAAGAGTATCTTTCTGTACACGACATTGCTGCTTGCTTCTCATGTGGAAAAACATGGCAAAGTCAGTTTATATGATGTTACCCATCAATCAAAAGTGAAGCCGGGGCTGGATATTGGGGCAAATGACCTGCACAGAATTTACCCGGGGCGTCTGATCACTCCACACACACGCTGTTCCACACACTAGCTGTACTGTACTGAGCACACTGTGTCCTCAGAGGGCCTCTGTCTGCCTCTCTTCAGCTCTCTGGTTTCCACCCGACCGGCAGTGTCAGGTTAGAGACGATGTTTTTACGAGGGCCTCAGGAAGCGGTGGTCTGGCCCAGCCATCTTTTGGGAGAGATGTGTATTTGTCTACGTGAGTGTAAGTCATTGGGCTTAAACATTTTACAAGCAGGCAGCTTTACATTTTTACATTTATGTTACAATAGTGAAACAAATCTTGTGTTATTTCACATCTCAGTAGAGCGAATGAAAGGATTTGAGGATAAACATCTTCAGGCAGGAGAAAACATTATTATTTTGACAATTATTAATATATCTTTAGTTTTAAATTATTGTACCTGCTCACTTTTTTAACAAAAAGAACTTTAGGTTTTAAATATATGAGCTATTTCAACCATAATTTGTCTTCATTTCATGGCATTAATGTTGATGCATTTATTAATTCTAGTTTAATAATTCGTATTGTGTATAATAATGTGGCGCAGCGGGTAGCTCTGTGGCCTTCCAGTTATGGATGTTAAGAAGTTTGCATGTTTTTCCTGTGCTTACGTTTCCCCACAATCCCTAAAACATGCGTCAGGTTAATTGAATCATCTAAATTCTCCTTAGGTAAATGTGTGAGTTAATGTTGCCCTGCGATGGAGTGGTGACCTGTCCAGAGTGTATCTCTGCCTCTCGCCCGATGTGTGCACGAGACAGGCGGATCCCAGTGACTCCGAAAGGGAATAAGCGGGTTAGAAGATGAATGAATAATTCGTTTTCTCAGGTTATTTTATATGTGGAAAGGTGTTTTTGCTTTGTCCCTCTGTGTTTCTGTATTCAAATACAATGTGTAAAATGTTTCACGCCTTATTTGTTTTTCATCGTAAAAACAAGGAATACAAATATTTCATACAAAACAAAGTAATTAACCTTTTTCACATAAAAAAAAAACATTTATTTGCCCAAAGGAGATTTGAGATGTAGTTTGTTACTAAGGGGATGAGGGGCAAGCGTCACAGGATGTTGCACTCATGTTTTCTTTTTGTTTTGTTTTTTTGAGGAGATTAAAACACCATTTAAAGTTATTCATTTAAATAAACCCAACCATGTTAAACATTGTATGTTTTTCATTAGATATTATGTGAATAAATCATTAACGTGTTGGTTTCTCAGTTCATGAATCCTTTAATATTAAGTATAACATGACACAAATTAAAACCCTTGAGCATTATTCATGTTTAGAGCAATGCTGAAGCTCAAGCTCACACACTCTTGTTTTCCTGTAATGACCTGCCATTTTGCTTTTCGGAAGATGCATGTTCTAGGCAGATGTACTCAAAATACAGGGTGTGGAGGTTACTTTAGCAGTTAGTTACGTATTTTTTCAGATGGAAAATGTCAATAATCAATATGATGTACACAGTAAAATCTTAAGAGTTAAATTAACTCTACTCAGAGTGTATTTGGTCCCACTCTATGTAGAGTTAAACCAACTCTGAAGCAGAGTTATTTAAATAAGTCTATTTGAACTAAACAGTCTATTTTTGTCTGTTTTTACTCTTTCTGGAGTGGACTTGGTCCCTCTCTGAATAGTTAATATTTAGTTTGCATTTTCCATGCAGATTTGGAAAAACATGATGAAAATAGATTATTAATTACTCTTTCTCAGAGTCGGTTTAACTCTATATAGAGTGGGACCAAATATACTCCGAGTAGAGTTAATTTAACTCTTAGGATTTTACTGTGTAGACAGCAAAACATTTCTGTATAATTACTGTAAATGTGCAACTAAGCAAATGATTCCAAAGTAATCGTATGGTGTATCACTTTAAAACGACATCATCATCATCATCATCATCATCATCATCATCATCATCATCATCATCATCCAGTTTCACCCTGGAAAATCTGTAATATCATGAATCAGTAAAGGACATTTTATTGTTAATTTCATAGGATTTTTGTGCGCAATTAAAATGTGATATGAGAATTTAACCTTTTTCAAAACATACTGCCATTGTTTTACTTGTTTTACTAGCCAAAAGCTGTTATTTCAGCCAAAAGATTTACATCTGTATATTCTTGGTTAAATAAGTGGTATGCTGGAGTCAGATTGTTGCTGGTTTCAGGATTCGATCTTGGCTTTAATTCCAAAGGTCTCGTTAAATAGAAAGAGATGAACTCTCGTTGATATCAATGTCTTTGCCTTCGTTAAGTAAATTAAATGGTCCTCAAAGTAGCTCTGGGCAAACATGCTAAAACTAAATCTGAAATCTGGATGCTGCAATATCTTCATTTTTCGCATTTAGCCAGCCATTTTCCATATTCAAAAATGTCTCACATTGATAATATTTGTATTAAAGTACAGGCAGTCATCGAAAATGAATCAAGTGACCAAAAATTAAAAACAAATATGTAGTAAGAGTTCCAACTGTTATCAACGCCTTTAAAAAAAACTACTTATCATGAAATAAAATGAATTTCTGGCCTTTATTCAAATTCCTTTCTTTGATTTTTTTTTTTTTTTTTTTGAGGGTGACTAAATGTGATGTTTGTATTGCTGCACTCTTTCTTCTTTTTTCCGAAGCATGTTTTTTAATGCAATATACTCATTCAACCATCTTTGGCACACATAGCAATCATGGCTGCACCCTGTCAGTGTCCTGCTGTTTTATTATCAATATAAAATTCATCATTTTGATCCGCAGATTCTTGTTTCATCTGTGAGGAGGAAGCAAAAGCCATGCAAAAGATAACAGCAGCAATATGTTCAGATGAGAAATTTGGTGGTAGAAAGATACCGGTGATCTCCTGCTGCTCACCAAAAAGAAAAGCTTTTGGCAACTAACACCCGGAGATCTGCTTAAACACATCTACTGTTTTTATTCTTATTCACCAAAAGCTTAGAGACGGAGCCATTTTCAGACTCTTAAGCCCTATTTGGACAGAACTAGTTTCACTAATTTCTGATTCTCAGATAATACTTTGTGGTTTTAATCTGTGATGTCTGCTTTTTTTTCTCTCATGACCATAGCAAACTACCCGCTGTTTTTCAGCAAACTCGCTCTTCTGAGAAATCTAATCCAGTCCAAATGCGGATGTCTGAGGTTGCGGAAATTTTTTGGTGTAAAACTGTGTAATCTCTGGCACGCCTTAATTCAAGTTTCTGGTATTTTTAGGCATACATCTATGGATGAGGATGAAACCATTCGATGATTTAAAAAAAAATTACTAGAAAGAGCTAAATCAAAACATTGCCTCAAAACATTAATATCAGTTTCAGGTAAGAGTATTTTCATTTTAGCAGTCCAAAATATATGTAATGCATGTAAATGACCCATTGCAGTCCACTCAATCTGACCACCAATCAAGAGACTGCAAGCCAAACTCAGACACTTGTTTGTCCAGTCTGAATCAGCACATGAGACGTCATCAGAGAGGATTTCTATCTCAAACCTCTTCTAGAAAACTAGTCCCATCCCAATATGGCAATATCAGATACACATGGTCAACAATGGTGAGTTCAGCTGGAAAATGTAATCACTACAAGATTAAAGAAGTCAGATCATCCTACAAACAGTTCTGTAGAGTTCATCTCTGGTTCATTCAGAATATTAAACGTGAATATTGTTTTCAATGCACATGAATGAATCAGTTCATTTTTAAAATGCTGTAAGATGAAGAAAAAAAAATGGTGAAATGCAGAGATAGTAGAAAATAGTTTGATAAAACGTCAAACTGTTGGAGAAGAACAGCTGATTGAACGAAGCATGTTAATCATGCCTGATCTTCACAGTTAAATGTGACAACAGAAGATTGTGAATTATTAGCTGTATTTTATTAATTATGCTGAGGAAGTGTTTCATGCGCATTACCTGATGCATGTTTTTAAAGAGTTCATTTTTACAGGCAGTTTGATCGATAAACCTCTTGTGAAATACATACAAATCAATTTCACAGCATCCGCTTAATCTGTGTAACACTTTCTGCTAATGTCTTCCTCGATGTATTACTGCTCAGAGTTGATATTATTGTATCATCAGTGCTTTTATAAATAATACTTTTAAAAAACCTGTTTCATTTGGCAGTGAATGTTTGTGTTCATTTTAGTGTTTTCAGGAAAACATTGCCAGGCTGGTGCTAGTACCGTGCCATATCTCTGCTGTGAGGAGAGGCTGGTACCTGGCATGGGGGCGCTGATTACCCGTAATAAAGCTGAGAAAGTGGGCTGTGTTCCAAATCCCGCAAGGAGAGCCGACCACCAGACGGAACCCCACCAACCTGTCATCATACTGCCGTGGGCTTTGGGGTAAGAGCACTTGTCGATTGTTTAACAAATTGATGTTGTTGTTTTTTTATCTGCATTGTTTTTGTGTTTGTCTCATCTGTCCATAACTTTGAATAAGATCAACTTTCTAAAGCTCATGTGGTTCACAAAAGGCCCACGTTCTGCTTTCCCTTCAATTCGAAATAGTTGTATATATTGTTTTTGGCCAAAGCAAAAAGTGACATGAATTGCTGATATTTGATTTAGTTTGGCATGTCTGCTGTTAAAAGTAATGCGATCGAGGCGGATGTATATCCCCCAGTTACTGTTCTGCTTTAAATTGTGCTGGTTAATCCAAGATGGATATTGCTCTATAATCGGCTTTGGAACTGTTACGACGCCTTTTTAATTTATCTTTCACTATGTTTAACCTCATTTACAGCCCTTGGTCACACTACTCCTGAACAACACAGAATTTCTCAGCAGGTAGTTGTGTGCAATATAAGCCCGTCCATGAAACAGCATCCTGTAAATGTACCTTTGCCTCATATTGAGTCATCAAAAATACTCACTGACCTGACCTCTCCAATGTAGTCAAGAAGAGGACGCTGTGACCAGATCCGGAGGTCTGGTCACTCCTAATTTTCCAGGTCAAATGGTGACCTCACACACACCACACCTTCTCTGGAAGTTCCCTTAGAAACAGCCGATGATTACAAAGCGTAATTGCACAAGTAACTTTAGTTGTTTTAGTGTTAGTGGGTAAGGGTGGCTTATTATGACACATCCGGGTTGGCAGGGTTTGGTGGTGTGATCTGATCTGGGTGTGGTTTCTACCTCATGATCTACCTCATGAAGATTTTTCTGTCATTGTGGAAGTTAAAATCCCACTGCGTAGGCGGGAGCTTCTGCTTCTGAATCGCAGAATACAACCCCTTTTTTTCATAGTGTGACCACCCCAGACATTGTATTATCTCATCCTCTGGCTGACCAATCAGGACTCGCTGGCAGCAGATTTGGATGGGTGTACAGAGGAGGAACAGCAAATGTTCTTACATGTTTCGTGGGTTTGGACCGCAGGGTTGAGGCAGGGCTTGCTGATTCACTACCTTGTCCCAAAAGGGAATAGTGGGAAACTTAAGCACAAACCCAGCCTAGCCTTGAGTTGAATGATGGTTTGTGTGTAAATGGTCGCACAAGTATTTTTTTTTTTTATCCAGAGAGATGTCTCTTTTCATTTCTTAAAACCAAAGTGAATATAGATATGCCTTTAGTGAATTCTCTCTGTTGCAGATTGCCTTCTAGAGAACTTATTAAACATAATTGCAAACTAATTAGTACAATGATGGCTTGGCACCTCAGTATTGTGCGAGTCACTCATTGTGTCTTTACAACATGATTTAAATTTTACTCTAATTAGTGATGTGTGATTTATGCATGGCTGGGGTCTACTTGTAACAACTATTAATAGACTTGTGTGGAGTACATTTGTAATTAATATACAATTCAAGCAGCCATTGCTTCATGATCATTTCATTTACTTTGAAAGTATATTAGATGCAGAAGTTCTCATTGTAAGGTCATATGCTTAGCAAGCAGAACATGTTATTGTGGTATGCAATTTTGCTTTCCTCTTCATATGCTTTACAAACATGTGGCCTTCGTTTCTAAAGAAATAAATGATGCATCGAATTGATCCATTTCATTCTGCAGTATGCCCTGATTTATATAGTGTACTTGTTATCTGTCTTTATCTCTTTGTCGTGTGATCCCCATCCTCATGGGATGGTAAATGTGAAGCAAATGTACATTTTTAGGACGTCAGTATCCCTTTGATGAAGATTAGAGCATCTTGTAGTTGAGTTGTATAATAAATTGTTTATTTTTTTAAAGACGCTGTTGGTGGCCGGGCTCATAACGCACATAACCGCATGCAGTGAAATTCCGCATTGTTCGGGAGTAATGTGACAATGGCTTTACGCCAAAATCCTTCAATGGCTAAGCCCTCTTCACCCATTTTGGAGAACAGTAAATAGATCACACTCGGCCAGCCCACCCTGACCCCAGATTCACAATTACATTGGACATCCTGGTTAAATGCATTTACGTGTTCCGCTCAAACCTTTATAGCCAGGCTGCTTCAAACTATGTTTTAGTGGGTTTTTTGGTAAGCACTGTAGTGAGTTTAAAGCGTCCAGAGGCTTTTGTTCCACCACTAACCTAACTGTCAGAATTGAGAGCTGTGGATTAATCTATTCTTGCATATAAAATTAAGTAAAATGGATCAAGTTCTTTGCTCAAAGTGTAAATTAAACGTTTCAGTGTAAAATTATACAAAATATGTATCACAACTTCATTTATACTTAATTCATTGCATCCTTATAGTCCCAGTAATCACTGCTCAACAATCATGAGCCTGAGCACACCACAAGAGGATCAGAGTGAACACAGAGGAAGTAGAGGAAGTGATCGTGGATAAAATCGATGGTGTCAGTGATTTTCGCTCAACGTTGTTAACCGAGAGAGAGAGAGTTTGCTGCAAGAGAGCTGTGATTTCTTACTGTAGCTGTTTAAAGTGAGCTACACAGTAGGGAAAAAAAGTATTGAACACGTCAACATTTCTCTCAAAAAACACATTTCTAATAGAGCTATTGACAGGAAATTTTCACCAGATGTCGGCATCAACCCTAGTAATGCACATATAGAAAGAAATCCAAACATTTATGTCCATAGATGAAGTTATGTGTAATTAAGTGAAATGGCACAGGGAATAAGTATTGAACACGCGTACTGAAATTTATTAAATACTTAGTGCAAAAACCTTTGTTGGTGATTACAGCCTCAAGATGCCTCCTGTATGGAGAAACCAGTGGAATACATTGCTCAGGTGTGATTTTGGCCTATTCATCCACACAAACTGCCTTCAAATCTTCAAGGTTCCGGGGGTCTCTTCTGTGAACACGGATCTTCAGTTCTTTCCAAAGATTTTCAATTGGATTCAAGTCTGGTGATTGACTGGGCCATTCTAGCAGCTTTATTTTCTTTTTCTTCAACCAGTTGAGTGTTACCTTTGCTGTGTGCTTGGGATCGTTGTCTTGCTGAAAGATCCACCCTCTTTTCAGCTTCAGCAGCCTGGCAGATGACAGCAGATTCTGATCAAGAATGTCTCGATACTTTTCTCCAGTCATTATTCCTTCAATGATATGAAGTCTATCAGTACCACATGCTGAAAAACAGCCCCACGCCATGAGGCTCCCACCTCCAAACTTGACTGTTGGTATGGTGTTTTGGGGGTGATGTGCGGTGCCATTTTTCCTCCAAACATGTTGTGTCTTATGACATCCGAAGAGTTCAATTTTGGTCTCATCTGACCAGAGTACCTTCTCCCAGAATGTCATGGGTTTATCCAAATGTTGTGTCGCAAACTCCAAACGAGCTTCAACATGCTTCTTCTTCAAAAATGGAGTCTTGCGTGGTGTGCGTGCATGGAGGCAATGGCGGTTGAGTGCATTACTTATTGTTTTCTTTTGAAACAACGGTACCTGCTGATTCCAGGTCCTTCTGAAGCTCACCATGAGTGGTCCTAGGCTGTTGGAGAACCCTTCTGATGATTGTTCTGACACCTCTGTCTGAAATCTTGTGAGGAGCACCTGGCCGTGGCTGGTTTATGGTAATGCCGTGTTCTTTCCACTTCCGGATGATGTCCCCAATGGTACTCACTGGAACTTTCAGAAGTTTGGAAATGCGCCTGTAACCAATGCCTTCAGTGTGTTTTGCAACAATAAGGTTGTGTAGGTCTTTGGACAGCTCTTTGCTTTTACCCATCATGCAATGCTTCTTGTCTAACAACTTGCTGGTGAGAAACCCTTTTAAAAGGCATCAATCAGGACTATACCAGCTGATATTAATTTGCACTAATAGGGGGCAGGTTAACCTTCTGAATACTGACAAACTCCAGCTGCTTTCTTGGCTTGCCAGACCTTTTTACCCTCCTGTTCTTCATGTGTTCAATACTTATTCCCTGTGCCATTTCACTTAATTACACCTAACTTCATCTATGGACATAAATGTTTGGATTTCTTTCTATGTGTGCATTACTAGGGTTGATGCCGACATCTGGTGAAAATATTATGTCAATAGCTCGATTAGAAATAGGTTTTTTGAAAGAAATGTTGACGTGTTCAATACTTATTTTCCCCGCTGTAGATCAACACAGTTTTAATGAAAACATCAGTACATCAATGCAGTACCATGCAGCTTCTTTTTAAAACAAACCCAAAATGCCTAAAAAATGTTTGATTCTCACTGACACATATTTATTAAAAGATGTGGAGCTAAACATAAAAATAAAAAATAAACTGACTTTTAGAAAGTTGGGCTCTGTGTAATTTGTGCATACAGTGCTACCTCGAGATACGAAATGAATCCGTTCCAGGGTGGCATTTGTGTCTCAAATTTTTTGTTTGTCGAAGCTTTACATGTAAAACACCTAATCCATGATCTCAGAAACATCAGTATAAGTTCATAAAACAAAAATGGAAAGCCAGAGAAAAATCAAGAATACATGTAATACATGATAATAAAACAGAATGAAGTAAATGCAAAATAATATGTAC